>SNQJ01S0046704.1:53620-66193 GCA_010110895.2 Picea sitchensis | reverse complement strand
TACAGTTGTGTGTTGTTTATTAGATTGCTCTTACAATAAGATTCAATTCATGTTGTTGTTACTTCATTTTGTTAATAATCCTTTAATTTATGTAAGAGTGTGGTAGTGGTTTTATTTCAGCTGAGTGTATTTTCAAGCAAGAGTGGATTTGATTTATTTTAAGTTGTGTTTTATTTTATTAAATAGATAATAGTGTTAGTTGGAATTTGTTGCTTGCATATATTGTGCACGGTAACTTTGAAATAAAAGACTTCCTTGGGTTGACAATTGAATAGTTGGGCAAATAATACAATGCAATTAATTCAAACATTAGTTCAGCCCAATGTAGCGACTGTTGTTCCTTTGAGTGTAGTTTTTGTTCATTTGAAAGGAACAAATGTCGTTCCTTTCGCATGACTGCTATTCCTTTGATTGTAGTTGTTGTTCATTTGAAAGAAACAATTGTCGTTCCTTTCGTGCGACTCTTGTTCCTTTGAGGGTAGTTTCTATTCATTTGAAAGGAACAACTTTCGTTCCCTTTACGATTGTTGTTCCTTTATAGGTGTTGCATCTCTGGAGGTTGGGTATTGAAAACGGAAGGTAAGAACCTACGTAGGCAACAAGTAAAATGCTTGTGCCAGTGCGTACCTTTAGCTAATGCATAGAGGTTGATTTTAGGACATATTTAGAGCCCAACATTTTGGCGTCGTTGCTGGGGAAGTTATCAAGGGCGCACAAGTCCAATTGATATTGTTTTTTTAGTTGCATGTTCTTGACTCCGAGGTGAAGGGTCAAGGTATGTAGGTTTCTTGATTGTTTCTTTCTTTGCATTTAGTTTTTAGTTTTTTATCCTAAATCTTATCATTTCTCTTAGTGGTGATGTAAGAACCACCCATCCTACTCACAAGTTGAAAGGAAAATTTGAAGAAGGAGCCTTGAGATAGCACATTAAGAATCCAACAAAAAGATGGCAGGTAAGAAGGAGATAAAAGTTGTTACCTTTGAATTCCCCATCAGAGATCCTGAAGGAGTGGTACAAATGCAAAGCATACCCCCATCCGATCTACCAAATTTTCACGGTTTGGAAAATGAAGACCCTGATGCATTCTTATTTCAATTTGAAGTACTTTGTAGAGGTTATGGTTATTTTACTAATGATCAAAAGTTGAATGTTTTTCCCCTTACATTAAAAGGAACATCCCTCCTATGGTTCATGAGCCTCGGTGGTAATTCTATACAAACTTGGGAAGACATGAAATATGTATTCTTGCAAAGCTACCAAGATTATTGCAGGGTCAATGATGATATCTTTGGAATGAAATAAGGAGAAGAAGAGAGTTTGGAGGAATATGTGGAGCGCTTTCAATACAACCTTCAAAGATCCAAACAAAAAAAATTGGGAAAAGAGACCTTGAAAATACTCCTACTCAAAGGTGTTGGATCATGTTGTCATTGATGCAAATGGTTTGATTGCTTGATGTCATTGATTGATTGATGTCAAAGGATTGATTGATTGATGATTGATGTAATATAATATGTATTGTCCTTGATGAGAATGCATATATGAAGATGGATCACTGAGTTGCCATTGATACATGATGAAGATGGATCAATGTGGTTCTATTGGTATATGATGCAATGTTGGAAAAATGTATAGATGACTCATTATTGTATTATCATGATTGATAAGGTGCACAAATGGATGAAGTCTAAAGTGGTCCCCTTATGGTGAGGCCCTCCACAGGAAGATGCTTTGTGGATTGGAGTTATCCTAGAAGGATGGTTGGAGAGCCATGCTCTCATTATTGTCTTATCATGATTGATGAGGTGCACAAATGGATAAACTCAAAAGTGTTCCCCTTAGCAATTTGAAATCCCTAATGGGAAGACACTTTATGGATTAAGTTATTCTAGAAGAATGGTTGGAGGGACCATGCTTGTATGAGGAATACTTGAGAGATGAAGATCAAAGAGGAAATTGTTGGTGAAACTATCCTAGATGGATAATGCTTTCATTCCATACGGTGGTATGTGGAATTTCACATAACTCTCTTCATGGTTGAGAGTTATGGCCAATGAAGGACCCCACATGAAGGCTTGAAGCCCCCAAGGTCAAAGAAGTCAAAGTGACCTAAAAGAAGAAATCATTATTTAAATGATAAGAGAAGTGATATGAAGTCAAAGGTGGATTATTTAAATAATAAAGAGAAATGACAAAAATCAAAGAAATGATAAAATAAGATTGTTAAAATCAAGAAGGAATATTTATGGAAAGTGGTTGCCTAAAAATGAGAAAATAGGTTAAGTGACCTAGAAATAGGTTAATATTATTTAAATGATATAAATTAAAGTGAAAACAAATTCAAGGTGGATTATTTAAAATGAAATCAGAGAGGAAGTGACAATAATCAAAAGAAATGATAAAGTAATGTGACAAAATCAAGAGGGAATATTTAAATGGTAAAGTGTTGGAGAACTTTCTATTTATGGAAGTGGTTTAACCCTAAAATAAGAAAATAGGTTAAGTGACCTAGAAATGGGTTAAGTGACCTAAAATGGGTTAAGTGATGACCTAAAGGATGAAAGTATAAATAATATAGCAATGGTCTCTTGTAGATCATCTTTTTGGATCAATGGAGAGCTTCTTGTGGGAATATATTTTGGGTATTGATGGAGAACTTCTTGTGAGGAGCTTCTTGAGAATTTTTTGGTGTGGTACACTTGAGAATATTGAAGAAGTGTATATGGGTGACTAGGGTAAACAAGGATATCTAAGCTGAAATTTTGAGGAAAGTGAAGAAAATATGGCCAAAATGCAAGGAAGGATAAGTCTTTTGATAGGTGCTTTCTAAGGTATGTTATTCTGAGGTCATCTCACTATTTTTTATATAATGATTCAGATCACGAAATTGCTATGCAAGTGAGAACACCTTAAAGTATTTGTGGTTAAAATTCCAGCTTGTGGGTGCGTCATTATTTTGGGAGTTACACTCCAGAGAAATAGGGTTTGTGTGGCTGATCTGAAACTAGTCAAAATCAGTGTTTAAACCAAAGGTATACCATTTTACTATAACTCCTTGACTAATCAAAACTAGTCATGGTTGAGACAAAGCAGTTGATGAGTTAGCACATATACATGAGGTGTATATTGATGATATTGGTACATTTTACAGAGTTATTGTTGATGAGTAGTTAACACATTGTTTGTATATACTTGGCACATGGTTGAATGCACTTGTTTATAGTGCAGTTGATTATAGGTTGTTTGTACGGGTTGGTGCATGGTTAATGCTCTTGTTTATGATACAGATCGATATCACATTTGAAGATTGAGTGCCCCTCATCTCAGTTGGTGAGAATGTAAACTAAGTCTTGCATATAGAGTTGGTGCTCTTGTAGAAGTTGTACTCTATTCAGTTTTACATGAAAAATCCACAGTTAGAGTCCATAATAAAAGAAAAAGTGTACAGCATCTTGTGTTCCTTGTGTTCCTCGTGGAGATGATTTGTTGATATATTGCTGAGTATGTATTCATCTAACTGATTATTAATGAAATCCTTGAGTAATGAGTAAATGTCAAATTCTAACTAATGACTTTTACAGCAAGAGGGTGTTTTGGAAAAACAAATCCCACACTCATTCACTTACTCTAAGTGTTGTAGGTGTGTCCAACAATTGTGGTATCAGTGGGCCTTCACTACAAGCCTTATTAAACTTGAAGGATATCAATAGACACACAAATGGATGATGAAGTTCCAATCCTTGATGAGGAAAACTATTCTACTTGGAGAATAGAGATGAGAGTGTGTTGAAGCAATGGGAGCAACTATTTGGAGGTAGCCATTGGTGGATGTATGTTACATTTGAAGAACAAGTCAAAGTTGCATCTCAAAGGAAGGAAAGAGGAGTAGTGCATTGGCTTTCAGAGACAATTCTTAGTGGACTCTCAAACCCTATCAAAGAAATCATGGGACAATGCACAGCTAGGATCTGTGAAACAAGTCTAGAGGAGACATATCAAAGCAAAAGGAAGAGAGAAAGAAATTGAGAGACCCTCCATCAAGATCATCAAAGTGAGAATCATCAAAAAACTCTTGAAATGTTTTCAAAATAACATTATTTCTAAATGTGATTTTGAAAACATTTCAAGTGAGATAAAGAATCAAGTATTAATAGCACAAAGGAAGATCATGAGGATATTTCAAATGAAGGGTAAAGAACACTCTAAAAAAGGATCCTTGAATACAATGAGTATTATTGATGAATTTTTCTCTAGAGTGAAGAAGAAGATGTAGATATAATTTGTGTAAGTTTGATGGTGTTTATCCCATGAAAGAATGAGAAATCTATTAAAACTTCAAAGGAAATTGAAGAGGGATTAAACATGTATAGGAGTGATCATTTTATACACACTATAAATATTTTTCAAATAACACTAAATTTTTTTTTTCTTAGAGGAGAGTCAAAGACACATCTTGAAGCTAAAGGGAATGCTCAAAAATAAGAAGAGAGATCTAAATTAGAATAAAGGGAAGAAAGAGATCACAAGACTAAGAATGGAAAGAAGACATGAATATAGATGATGAGATTAGTAAAAAAGTTTTGAAACTGTGTCCATCTCAAGAACCAAATTGAAAAATCCAAAGATAGAGGAACTGTGAAGATTCAAATAAGTAAGTAGAAGATTCATATTGTTGACTATAGAAAGAAGATTAACAAAGTCAAACAAATTCTTGAATAGATCATGAATCTTGGATGAGATCTTGGAAAGTCAAAGACCATCATGTGATAAATCAGGTCTTGGATACAAAGGGAGAAGATACATGCTGAAGAAAGTACCTCAAAGAAGCATGAATTAAGTCCATAAAAGAGAGATAATGTTGCAATTCAATAATCTACACAAGGCAAGAAAATTTCAAAGAACAAAGCAAGGAGAATCAAGAATACATTTTGGGACACCAAAGCAAAGGTATGAAAGTATTTTTCATGGGCATTGTTATTCATGTCGATATGGTCACAAAGATTTTGAATGTAGATCTTATGAAAGAAGATATAATGGAAGAATCTATAACACCACAAGGTGTTGGAGATGTGATGGGGACATATTTACATTCTTTGTAACTCTATGAGATGCTACAAGCTGATGGTTGGCCACAAATCCCATGAGTGGAACACAAGAAGAAATTCCATGATGGGACTTCACATAGCATGGCTAGAAGAAGGAATGATGTAAGAAAGGAGACATCTTTGAAAAGATGGATACTCGAGCTCAAGTTCTGAAGAGAATGGTCATCTGAAGTGAGTGAAGAAGATAGAAAGCCAGATCAGAATGAAAGATTGAAGGAAGTTCAAATGTGCCATTTACTAAAGGCACCGCGAGGAATGCTGATGGTGGCGATGCATATACACATTTTGACCTTGAATAGGTTGCGTACACTCGCACTTAGTTGTGCAGTGCATTAATACATTGTAAAGACTTGGGAAAAGGCAATGCACACATGGCTTGGAGTTTGATGTGATGGCATAACTCTATACCGCAGAGTCTGACATTGTTTAATGCAGGATTCGACTAGCTGACTGCTGCAAGTTTCATGGTTCTAAGTTAGATCACGCAAAGGTTATGATATAAAATAAATCTTGGGTGCATGGCACTAACATGGTATGGTTTGATGTTGATCTGTTGGGTATGCATTTTGTAGGTACTTTTGAGTTTCATTGATATATCTTATGATGTATTATTGGAAGCATATGGTATTGTTAGATGTCATGGTGCATGTATTTTCATGTGGATGGGCTACACATTTAAGTTATGTAGATTGATAGTCATGTTGTACATCATTGGGAATCTTAGATTATTGACGCATGGTTAATATACTTGCTTGGTGCAAGTAATGATGTATGATATTACATCATGGATGGTATTTGTTTAGCATATTGATAGATGCATTGTTGTTTGGCATGTTGGTAGATGCATGTTGGCATATTGGTAGATGCACATGTTGGCATATAGTGGATACATTTCATGGATGATATCTTTTGGCACATTGTTGATGTACATGGGTGTTGTGCATGGTGGGCACATTTTAATTTTGCATGATATTACTTGGTGGATATATTGTTCATGATTCTCTACTTCATTGATGACATTTCTTTTGTTTCATGATGTGGTATAGCACAAGTTTGATGCATGAACAGTCCAAGGATCATCATATGGTAGCATGTGTTCATCTTGCGGCTGAGAGAGAAGATAGGGGATACATACCCTTAGAGTGATTCTTCTTCCCATTATTATAGGAGGAGATATTTATCATACGTTACCTAGAAAAGAACCTATATTTGAAGAAAGAGCACAAAAGCATAATTCGAAGGGGAGCGATCGTTACCGGGGGAGTAATTGACATTATCAGTGATATCCTTGTTCAAAGAGGGAGATAATTGAAGAGGAAGATCAAAGGCATTCAAATGGGGGAGCAACCCCAAGGAGAGTTCAAACAAGGAGAGTAGCCCCAAAGAGGAGAATGGCCCTTTGCCTTTGATGTCAAAGGGAGAGATAATAACATTGATGTGATTGATGTCTATTTATGGGATAGATTGATGTGGAGAGATAGTCATTGACTATTGATGAAGAAGCATACCTTGTCTACATGTTGACATCAATAATAGGTAATAGGTGTTGACATCAATATTGAGCCCATTGCCATCAATGCACCAAAGGGGTGTGGATCATGTTGTCATTGATACCAATGGTTTTGATTGATTGATGTCATGTATCAATGACAACTTATTTATCCATCTTCATTGATTGGTTTTTGATTGATGAACAACGTATATGTACTGTCCTTTATGAGAATGCATAGATGAAATGGATCTTGAGTTATCATTATTTACTTGATGAGATGGTCCGATGTGGTTCCATTGGTATATGATGCATTGTTGGAAAAATGTATAGATGACTCATTATTGTCTTATCATATGATTGATAAAGGTGCACAAATGGATGAACTCTAAAGTGGTCCCCTGCGGGCAGAGCCCTCCGCAGGAAGCAGCTTTGTGGATTGAGTTATCCTAGAAAGAATGGTTGGAGGACCCAATACTCTCATTATTGTCTTATCATGATTGATAAGGTTACCTGAATGGATGAACTCAAAGTGGTCCCCTTATGGTGAAAACCCTCGCGGGAAGACCCTTCTGATTAAGTTACCCTAGAAGAATGGTTGGAGGACCCATGCTTGTATGAGGAATAATGAGATGAAGATCAAGGACATTGTTGGTGAAACTATCCTAGATGGATAGTGCTTGTCATGTATTTCTATTGGTATGTGGAATGTCACATAACTCCTCATGGTTTTGAGAGTTATGGCCTTACAAAGATGAGAGGACCACATATGAAGGCTTGAAACCCCTAAGGTCAAAGAAGTCAAAGTGACCTAAAAGGAAAGAAGTATTATTTAAATGATAAAGTAAAGAGACAAAGTCAAGATTGGATTATTTAAATAATGAGAAGTGACAAAATAATCCGAAATGATAAAATGTGGTGACAAAATCAAGAGGAATATTTATGGAAAATGGTTAACCCTAAAATCACGAAAATGAGTTAAGTGACCTAGGAATGAGTTAATATTATTTAAATAATAAATTAAGATTGGATTATTTAAATAATCAAGAAAAGTGACAAAATCAAGAATGATAAAGTAATGTGACAAAATCAAGAAGGAATATTTAAATGATAAAAGTATTGGATAACTTTCTATTTATGGAAAATTGGTTAACCCTAAAATAAAGAAAATAGGTTAGTGACCTAGAAATGGGTTAAGTGACCTAAAAATGGGTTAAAGTGACCTAAAGGATGGAATTGTAAATAATATAGCAATGGTCTCTTGTAGATCATGCGTTTGTGGATCAATGGAAGCTTCTTGTGGAAATATATTTTGGAGTATTGATGGAGAACTTATTGAGCATTTTTGGTGTGGAACACTTGAGAGTATTGAATAAGGTGGATTATTTAAATAATCAAGAAAAGTGACAAAATCAAGAAATGATAAAGTAATGTGACAAAATCAAGAAGGAATATTTAAATGATAAAGTATTGGATAACTTTCTATTTATGGAAAGTGGTTAACCCTAAAATAAAGAAAATAGGTTAAGTGACCTAGAAATGGGTTAAGTGACCTAAAAATGGGTTAAGTGACCTAAAGGATGGAATTGTAAATAATATAGCAATGGTCTCTTGTAGATCATCGTTTTGTGGATCAATGGAGAGCTTCTTGTGGAAATATATTTTGGAGTATTGATGGAGAACTTATTGAGCATTTTTGGTGTGGAACACTTGAGAATATTGAATATCTATAGGTGACTAAGGTAACCAAGGATATCTGAGCCGAAATTCTGAGGAAAGTGAAGAAAAGAAGGCCGAAATGCAAGGAAGGATAAATTCTTTTGGTGGTGCTTTCTAAGGTATGTTATTTACAGGTCATCTCACCATTTGCGCTATAATTTTGTTTCTATAATGATTCAGATCCTGAAATTGCTATGCAAGTGAGAAAACACAGCCAAGTATATGTGGTTAAAAATGAAGCTTGTGGTTCATTGTATTTTGGGATTTACACTCCATGGAAAATAGGGTTTATGGATAGTCCTGAAACTAGTCAAAATCAGGTGTTTTGGGTAAAAACGTCGTAACTTCTTCATAACATATCCAAAGTCAGTGAGATGAAATGTGTCGGTTAGGGTAAGGTCTGTAGTATGGTCTGTAATAGTTTCATATTATTTCATCAAACATTTTGTGTGGGGCATGCTCTACAAGGTTGCTCTCTAGAATAAGCTATAATTCAGCAAGGTATGCCATTTCTGCTATAACTCTTTTTCTGAGAGGTTCCAAGTAGTTCCACTTGGAAGTATTCCATAAAACAGACTAAATAAAATTGTGTATCAGTTTCATAGATTTATTCAGTACAGGTACAAAGTTATGATTATTTCAAGTTAGGGTTGTTGACTAATCCAAAACTAGTCATGGTTGAGACAAGTAGTTGATGAGTTGTCACATACACGAGGTGTATATTTGATGATGTTGGTACATATTGATAAGTTATTTTTGATGAGTAGTTGACACATGATTTGTATATACTTGGTACATGGTTGGATGCACTTGTTTATGGTACAGGTTGATTACAGGTTGTTTGGCACAGGTTGGTGCATGGTTGATGCTCTTGTTTATGATACAAATTGATATCTGTTGAGGATTGTTTCCTCATCTCAGTTGGTGTTGAGAATGTAAGCTGAATCTTGCATATAGAACTGGTTCTCTTGTAGAGTTGTACTCTATTTAGTTGTTGCTGAAAAACCCCTGGATTGAAGTCCATAATAAAAAGAAAAATTGTACATACATCTTGTGTTCCTTGTGTTCCTTATGGAGATGATTTGTTGATGATATATTGCTGATATATGTTGCTGATATGTATTCACATCTAACTAATTATTAATGACAACAATGAGTAGTGAGTAAATGTTGAATGCTAACTAATGGGTTTTGTGTAAGAGGGAAGTTTTGGAAAAAAGAAATCCCCACACTCATTCACCCCCCCTCTAAGTGTGGTAGGTGTGTCCAACAAAAGGAATCCATGATGAATCTTTAGAAATCTTAAATTTGATGGGAACAGGTGATGTATTTCAGTTACCATATGATGATATTTGTGAGTTATGTAGAAGGTATTCAAGAGGGAACTTCAAGATTGGTAAGAATTCTAGTGCGCCTTCTTCTCAATATTTTAAATCTACTACAAAAACAAGAGTTATAGGAGCTGAAATCATTAATTCAATTGAAAATTTTAAAGTTGATATTATTAGCTCATTAAATTCACAATTGGATATTTTGAAGGATAAGAAGAAATGGGAGGAACCTGAAGAAATAGTTTGTCCTCGGTGCCAGAAGAAACATCTTGCAATGGATTGTCCTTTGGATAGTCACATAATTTGTGGCATATGTGACTTGAGTCATTCAAAAGATCGTTGCCCCTCCTTGCCCAAGATAAAAACAATATATCAAAGAGATCGAGGAGTTATAGCAATTTCACCACAACAACCATGGCCTACATGTATGATTCAAAACTCTATCCCTCCATTTCCTTACTCTCACAAGCAATCATTGAATACTCATACACCATGGCAACTGTGGAAACCCCAATCTCAGTCCTACCTACCTTGTCCACAAGGTTGGCATGGCCCATCTTATGATCCCATGACTACTTTCCCTCATGTTGCGGTAAACACCAATCCTCCATACTTTCCACAAGCTCTTCAACAACATCCTATTTTCCCATTAAGATCATCCACACAAACCAATCAATTATACTTTCCATACTTAACTTTTCATCAAGCTCCTCCATGCCCTACACAACTTCCTGTTCAACCCACCTCGCACCCTAACCATAATAAAGTAGTGAAATATACTTACAGTGCTGACCTTCACAACTTTCCTACATTTACCACTTATCTTGCCTCACCTATACCATTGCAACAAATCCATATGAGGTCTGGGTAGGTTGTAAGTCCAAGAATTGAAAATGAAGTTTCTTATCATCATCAACAAACCGACAAGATCAACAAATCTAATGAAAAATAGACATTGGAATCGAAAAGTAAAGCATCTTCTACATCATGGTCACTGGATATGAATCTCTTCTACATTCAGGAATATCAGTTTTCTAAAGAGATTCATGGTGTAACATCTATAGGAAATCAAGGGAACAAGGACTATATTGAATCTTGGTTTCAATTTGTCACCAATCCGTAGCTTCATGTTATACATCAACAATTCTTGACACTATTATTTCAAGGGAAGTTGGTCTTTCATATCTTGGTATTCATAAATTTATATTTTTCAATTGTGGGTATGAGCATATTTGAGACTTTGTTGCGTAAGTGGCTTCATTGGAAGTATTCTTATACTTGAGTTAATTCATTTTTTAAGTAAAGTAGGGTAGGGTAATGAATGAATTTTCAATAAATGCTTAATGAAATTGATTAGTTTAGTTATAAGCATTAGTATCCTAGTTTAGAAATAAAAATGAGACACCTTCAAGAGATCATCATTCGATCGCTTGTAGCCTTGATCTCATGGACTTTCTTTCAAAAATCATCATTTTTTTAAGTTTTAGCATTTGTTGCAACACATTGTGTAAGTCAATCTAGGTACTCAGTGTTTGAAATTTTTGGTATGAGCATGTATTCCATTGAAATTTATATCATTAAAAATATTCACAGCTATTCCAGTCACTTTTTGGGGAGCCATATTTCATTTATTGGATTTTTGTGGCATTTTGGCTTGAAATTTTTACTAAAACACAGTTGGGATAGTCTGTTTTTGGGAGACCAAATGGATTTATTTTCAAAACATGTTTACATCCCAAGTATCCCTTTGAATATATTTTACAAACCAATTTGAATTTTTGAGTTTGGGCATCAAACTAAAAATTTATGGTCAAAATACTAACAGGATATCAAGCAGGCAGCTTAGGAACAGAGCTGGGACAGTCAATTTTTGTATGCCTTATTGGATAGATCTTGAAAAACTGTTTTAGTGGTATATCCCCCTATGAGTATAGTTTATAATTCAATTTTAATCACTCAATTCCGATATCATATGAGGAAGGTATGACCAAAACACTGATTGTTTGTCATAAATCTGCACTTTGAAAAATCTGTCTTCCCAGTTGTTCATTGGTACATTTGACTCATCAATTCCTCTTTTAATTAAAAAATGTTTCTATTGGAGATACCTACATGAATATAATTTCATCTCCAATTGGAATCACATCAATACATTATCAAACGAAAAAGTTATGCCTAAAACCGTGACTTTTGGTCTAGTCCGAAATTCGAAAAACACCTTGTCATGTAGGGTGTTACTGAGCATATTTGGCATATCATCACATGGAATTTTCAAAACCTGTTTCTAATGGACATAGAACACTGAATGTAATTTTATTTGTCTTTGTAATCACTCAAATCGGACGAGAAACAAAGAAGTTATGATCGAAATATTGTTGAGTAGTATATGTTGGGCAACACTCCTGAACAAGTATAAAATGAATTTTGTTTCATTTATTTTCTTTGTATTTGTTTTATAAGTAAATACATTTTTTTTTGCGTATGTATCGGATGAAGAGAGCCCATACACCTCTCTTCTCCACGATCTCATGTTTTTTTTGTAGGTAAGTGGTTATGTTTTACAGGTCCTTGGAAAATCAAAGAAGGTTAATACATGCATGAGTGATTCTTGAAGACTTTTTTCTCAAATTTTCAAATGGATTGAGCACACAACAAATGGAGAGATTGATGTGAAAACCATACAAAGACCAATGTTTCAGAAGTAAAGTTTCATTGCTACATTAACCATGCCAAGAATCTTTCTAAGAAGACATTATGCTCATCATGCTCATTCACCAACACCATGATATGCCTATACATTTTTTTTTCCCTCTACCATTCCATCCATTCCATTACCTTCTGCTCCATTTCATCACTTCCATACATTCAACTCCAATCACTGCTAACCCATGAATAAATTCACTCAACTCCCTTACCACTTGCTAATAA
>SNQJ01S0046704.1:5021-38054 GCA_010110895.2 Picea sitchensis | reverse complement strand
TTTTATTCATGGGTATTAATCCAACCTGCATTACTGAATTATTGTCTTTATGTAAACCTTCTATTTTGTTGTTGAGTGTTCCCAAAGCAAATCACTTATTTCATTTAAGAAGGTGGGTGTGAGGAGTCACATCCCATATTTATTAGGGAGACTGGGGTTGAAGTACAATCAACATTGGCCAGAGTGAGAAATCAATTGACTTAGGTAAAAGGAAATTGGTATGGCCAGGAGGGATAGTTTTTGCATGCATATTTTAGGACAATAAGAGAAGAGTTGAGTGCTGAGAAGAGAAACAACAATGATACTCTTTAGGGAATCCATTGTTTGCCTATGTATTATGTTGGAAATGAGGCATGTGTGCCTATAAAATAGGTTGCAAGTGTGTAGTGCATTTTCCTATTGAGAAAATGGCTCAAGTGCCTTGTGAAGGCTATTGTGAGAACTCTTGAAGCAATTGAGAGTTCCTAAAGTCCCCAATTGAGAGATTCCTAGCTAATCGATTGCACTGGAAGCATTGATAAATGAATGGAATATCCTGAGAGCACTGATATTAGTGAAGGAGGTACATTATTTGGGTTGTGGGGAAGACAATTGGAGGATTGGAATTGTTGTTGGAGATTGAAACCTGAGTTTTTGGGTTGTTGAGTGTGGAGAGTGGAAACAAAAGTGGGAAGATCTCCTTGTGGACTCATATCCTCATCTTGGGGGTGTTCTGTTGCTAAGATTTGGAGAAACATTTCCTATGGATGAGAGGTTTATCCTTCGTATGCAACCAATTGGATTATATTTATAAACAAATAAGTGTTCTATTGTTTTATTTATGAATATTCCATTGTGTAAATGATTATTGAATGTTTTATGTTTTATTTGTTCTTACTAGGTGCATTAAGTTTTTTATAAATTTTGTAGATGCATGGGTAAATCAAAAGATTGTTTTGTTGTAAATTTTATGGGCTTGCTACCCCTTGGTTTAATTTTATATGTATGGGGGTGTTTTTAAATTCATTTTTCACAGGCTAAGTTGTTTTCCACAGTGAATGGGACTCATCTTGGATGGTTGGGTATGTTATAGAATGGTATCAGAGCTACAAGTTCAAACATTGATCCTGTATGTGATAGAATAAACACGCATAAGCTAAAATTGCAGATTTAAAGCTCATAAAATGTTGCAATGTGGTTGTCATATTTTTCCATGCAAAAGTGTGAGGAGGTTGCCTATAATTTCTATGAATTCAAGTTCAGGGGATAAAAATCCCCAAATTTAATCTCTAAATATGCATGCGTTGGGCCTGTAATTGGTTGAATTATACAAATTACAGTGTAGCCATGAATACTTGGGTGAAAATGAGAAAAAGCCCCAATTTCTATGGTGAAATTGGTTGAGAATTTGACCTAAGAGAGTCAAAATTTGGGTGCATAGTTCAATTCAAAATGCATCAGGCATAGATCGACCATTTGCAAGATTAATTAAGGGTCTCATGGTAGCCTTGGAAAATTTTTGGAATGATGCATTTTTTGAAAATTGGAAAAATTCAAAATTTGGGAAATTTTGGGTATTTTATTGTACATGACATCAACATGACATGGAGGCCACTTGGTGGTGACATGGAAAAGGTGAAATTGACTGCTACGATGGAATTTGGTATCATGGTGGCAGGTGAAATGGGCGTCACATGGGACAATGGTATAGTTAATACAATAAACCATTGTTGCATGGATATTAAGAAATTTTGGATTCCAACCCTTTACCATGCAACACCACTCAAATCATGCCACCTAGCATGAGGAAACTACTTTCGCGACCTAATTTTTTTTTAATGTCCGTGCACATTTGGGATGCGACATGGCCTTTCCATCATTGATCTCATCGAATCTTGACCATTGGATCTAGGGGCCATGCAAGTTTGTGTGTGCCAAGGTAAAGGTGTGGGATGGGACCCACCCAACCCCACAATCAATAGAGAGGTTCCACATGGATTGTTTTAGTCAGGGTGGTACCCTTGTCCCATGTAGGGACATAGGTGTGTTAGCTGGGAAAGTGGGGCCCGTAAAATATTAATATTTTGTTAATGTTTAAGGTCAACGTAGGAGAAAGAGGAGAAAGAAGAGAGAGAAGGATGACAAGGAAGGGTTAAGTGGGCCAGGAGGGTGACATGGAATCACCTTGGGTTGCCATGTGGAACTAGAATTCCACATAAATAACCATGATAACAAGGATGCCACATAGGCATAATTGTCTTTGTCTTAAAAAAAACCAAGTATGGAGCCAAAATATTATTTTCGCTATAACAGGACCATATTAAGTCAGATTTATATGAAACATATTGGTTTTTTCCACAATGAGGAGATATACAAAAGTGAAAAAGAGGGCCATTGACCATTTCTTCTTGGATTTGTGATAAACTACAAAATAATGGTTCTTAAATATGTGGATCTAGATCATTGGTAGAGATGCAAAATGAGTTGAACTTTTTGGAGGGAGTCCAAAAATAAGGAATGAAAATCAGGGAAGAAATTGAATAATTCCCAAAGAGTGTTTTGGAGTCTGAGATGTTGAAATAGGGGAAAATCCACTATCCCGAGCCACGTTTTAAGGATTTTGGGGATTTTTGGGAGAGAAAAAGGGTCCTAGATGGTGAATATGGAAAAAATTGTTTTCTTGACATTTTGTATACTCATCAAAATCCAAAACAACTTTGGTTTTATTCAATTTTTCTAGAAGTTGCACAATTTGGAAGATGTGATTTGGCTCAATTTTTCTAGAAGTGCACAATTTGGAAGATAGCCAATTTGGCTAAAAATCCAAGTTTGGAAAGAGGGGTGAAAAAGGAAAAAATTGTCATTTCCAGGTTGCTACAGTTTTTCCCTAGGACATCATATTAAGAATATGAGAGTTGTTATGATTCCTTGTCATGATTTTTATCTTTGTCTCATACAAAAGTTTCTTTGGTTCATGAGAGATTTACTTTTACAAGTGGCAGAAGTTTGTGTCTAGGATTAATTGCACCATATTGAAAAGTGTACACAAAGAGTAAATTAGTAATATTAATATGACTATAAATTTCTACTCAAAGATTATATTTGGGAAAGAAAGCATTTGATGTAAATATATTGGATAGAGGAATCCATATATTCACCTAGAATCATGAATTGAGCAACTAAACTAACAAGAAATCAGAAGGAAGATGACTACTAACCTTAAAGGGAAAAAATGTGCATATGTTCGAGAATTGTAAATTATAGTTTTTAGCTAACAAATGTTGTTGTGTACACATTGGTAAAAAGATTAAGGTTACATATGGAACATAAAAGGTTCAAAATGAGAATGTGATTTCTTTAGGAAGTTGCAAGAACAAGACATGTAGACGCAATGAGAAATATGGAAGACCTCTAGTGAAATATTAATATGGGAAAATAATTGTATATGACATATGTGAATATCAATATGGATTATGAGTAAGAAAGACCATATACAATTCATGATATTTAATGTGTACTAGGTACGCATGGAGGTGCAAATCATGGGAATATGAAAGGTGGTTGAAATAGAAGTTAAAAGTGTTTGAAACTTGGTATCAAGGATGGAAAGAGACACTCAAAGGAAGATTGTTAAGATATGATTCAGGTTCAACTAGGTAAATTGAGAATCCAAGAAGATAGTGTTGTAAAAAGGAGGGCCATAATTCATATATGAAGGTAAGGTACATTATATCCAATAATTATTCTATGAATAATTAGAGTTCTACATCCCCCGTGTCAGAGTGCTCAGTGGAAACCGTGTGCAAGATTAAATCACTTAGTGGATGAGATAGTGAAAAGTCCATTATGGTAAGATTTGTTTTAGATGTAAACAATTAGACTCCAATGGGAGGTAATCCATAAAAACTAATTAGATTCTAGAATTGGAAAAAGTCCATGAACAATTGAGATAAGTGGAAAAAGGTATCATATGTGGATGCCAATCCAGTTGGAGTATATTGCAACACTCAAAGAACTATGACAACAATGAAAGGGAACTGTTGATGCTAATAGGAAATGTTGAGTATATTTCAAGGGTACTGAGTGCATTTCCAAGGTAGAATGGGAGGGAAATTCAAGAAGAACACAAATAGGGAAGTGGTCTTTAGAAAGGAAATTCCTAAGAAGACACGAGGAAGAAAATGGTTCTATGCTTGACATGGTATGAAAAAGAGATGGAACCTAAAATGAACTATCTCAACTGTACAAGGAAGTAGGTCAAGCTTGTATAGTTGTTTGAGGAATCAAATAGTTACAGAGGGAAGTGCAGGGATGCATAACAGGTATTGAAAGGTTGACAAAGGACTCATAATAGTAGAGCAAAGATTAGTATTTAGTTGCTATAGATTTTGAATGTATTACAAAGGAGATTCAATATAAAATATCACATGAACAAGAATCCATTAGGCGATAAATGTCATTTTTATGCACCAAGAGTTAAGGGAAGACTCCATAGCATTGAAGGTAGAAATGTAGTGAAGGATACACATCTTGTTTCAAGAAAAGGAAAAACGATATCATGAGATGTGGTGTGATTCATGGAGTGGATGAGTCATCTCTATGTGAAATCATATGAATGTAATAAAAAAGGAATTTTTAAGCTATGCCTTAGATACTTGTGTCTAAAAGTATTTAGAGAAAGAGAGTTTCCTTGATTATCAGAGTGTGTAGTGGAAGCAGGGTATAGGTGCAAATGAAGGAGTGTAGCATTCCATTTGGAGTAGAGTGGTATTGAGTGGCCCAACAATGATTCACAGTGGATCTTTCAATGAATTTAAGAGATGTATTTAAGTTGAGCAAGGACCTAGATAGAAAAAGGTATTAGAAAAAAATGACATAAGAGAAACATTTCAGAATGTTGAAATTCTAATCAATGGGAATTGTATTTCAAAATTGGTTTGGTTAATGAAATTAGGAGTGGTTAATTGGATTGCATTGTTAATATTCAGATGGACTAGTGCATGTTACAACACTACGGATATTGATAATTTTATCCAAAGATGTTTGGACATGATTCTCTGCAAAAAGGAAGTAGTTGTGATATGGAAACACTAGTGGATACAATGGAGGGAAATTCAGAATGCCCAAGTGGGGCTTGGATAAAACGTTCAGAATAGGGATCAATGATTCATAGATGGGAAGAATGGTAGACCATAGAGTATCAAGGATATAGAACGATTCAAGGATATCAATCTAAAAAAAAGAACAAAATAAATAAATGAATCTGAAATAAATATGCATTGGATTGCATGTCAGAAGTGACACATGATGCATATGATAAACATAGAACGCATGTGAATGAAGTAGGCATGATGAGATTGAATGATTAATGTTGAATGATGTGCATTTTTTCCTATTAACATGCCTAGACATGTATATGGAATGAGTGTAGACTAAAAGTAGTTTATTGATATATATATATACATGAACTATTGATGTTGTAATATTTGAATAATACTAATGATGGATTGTGTATCCAGGAAATTGTGTAAAGAATGGTTGAAGATATTGATTATGATGTTGCATATGACAAACATCCATGTGAAGACAATGAGGATGGTAATATGTTGATAAAGAGGTCAATAAAAGGGATCTTGGAAGCTTCCACAACCATATCAGCTAGTCATGTAGCATGAAGTAAATTAATAACAACCATGCAGGTATGCATTTGGGGTTGTTATGATGCATAAATTCTTAAGAAAATTGAGGCAAAATTTCCCTCACTCAAATTATAATATTTGAAATTGATGTAAAATAATAAGGCCTTGAGTACACACATGATGTGTAATGCTTGAATGCATTTATGATAAATTTAATTGCATATTGTGTTATGTTGGTTATGAGAACATAACCAAGATTAAGTCAGGAGACATTAATCCTATTGTAGTGATGAATGGAATTAGAAATGGTTATGTGTGAAGCCATGGTGTGGTTGGAAATGGAACGGCTATAGTTCCATACAATTTCATGATTGTTTCCCCCGTGTATAATTGATTTTTGGGCTGCAACCTCTATGCCGACACAAGAGAGAATTAAGAGAATTATATTCCTAGTGATGTGTATGGGTTGAAGAGGAAGGTATCCAAATGATTAGGAATGTAAATGGAAAAGAGTTTGGATAATTTATTAAAGTGTGGGATATACCTTCCAAGTCACATGATGGAATACATGACTTGGATATATGGTATTCTAGAGTCAATACAAGGATGCATTGTGTAGATGTGGCCATGATTATTGGCACATGGGTTTTTATTTGTTGGTAAAGTTTGATTGCATTATGAAAGGATTGGTGTGCTGATAAGACATGTACAATGAATGATAGTTACATTCTATATAATATGATTAATGGTTGAATTCCAGTTTTAATGTGAATAATGACTGGAAATGATTGAATTGTAGGTAAATTATAATTTTGAGATCATTTCATGAACTGTTGAAAATGTGCATGAGTGCTAACAATCTTGTTTGGTTGCAAGAAAGTTGAAGAAATTTTAGGTAAATTAGTCTTGGATATGGAAATGATGTAATCCCATAAGGAAGACCAATATATACTATGGCAAGAGCTAAACATAATGAGCATAAATCTCATTCTTGGGAAAAAACAAATTCCTGTATGAAACAAATTTGAGAAAGAAATAATGGGAAATTGTTATAGTATAATAACAATTCATTTGATTGCATGGAAATTGAGAAAATTGCAGGGAGAATGGTCTTGGAAATGGAAATGGTGTAATCCCATAAGAAATAATGATATATACTATGGCAAGATCCAAACATAATGAGCATAAAACTCAAGATTTGGAAACTATGTTTTCCTATGTAAAACATATTCCAAAATTTATAAATGAAAATTGTATGATGATGTATCATATTTATTGTATGCATATGATGCATATATGTAATTTCCATAGGTCACAGATTGTTATTAGAAGTATAGAAACAAGTTGGCATTTGTCTATGAAAGAACACCTTTGAAAATGATGGATCGTCTGAGGAATGGTATAACAATGAAAGGGATGTTTGACCCTAGATGGTGAGTGCAACACAAATAAGAAAGTTGTCAATATTGTAGAGGAAGAACATTATCAGGATTGCATAAGGACTAGGTTGTTAGGCCTTAAGAGTGAAGTCCTATGTGGGAGTTTCACTATTGAAGAACTGGGTTTTCAGGCCTGAAGAGTGAAATCTTGTGTGGGTTTCACTATAGCAATGAAGTTGTTGGTGGTTATTTTATTTTCTTGGTATTTTTCCTAGTAACGAGTTCCCTTGAGTTCCCATTAGTGAGATTCCAAATGACATGTGCTAGAGAGACCATGATAATCGAATGATGAAACATGATGGACTAATAATAGTGAAGGGGGAACATTCCTTGGATCAACCCTAATAAGAAAATGGTACATTAATTAGGTTAGCCATGGTAAACGAATGGTACATTCCTTGGGTCAGGAAGATCAATAGGAGGAGAGCTAATGGAAATCGAGATAGCTACAGGAGAATGCCAGTGGTTTATGTATATGTTTTGGGAAAAAGTTCTTATGTGTATATAAGGTTTTGGCTAGGGTGCCTATGTATTTATGATTTTTGGGGGATAGAGTGCATATGTATTTGTGGTTTTGGGGCTAGAGTGCCTATGTATTTATATTTAGGTTGGAATTCATATGTGATATTAGGTTGGAGAGCCTATATGTTGATTAAAGGACGAAGAGCCTAGCATTGTAATTGTATGAACACCATATGGTGTTGTGCACTGATATAGTGAAAAAATAAGGGGATCTAAATGTAACATCCTTGGTTTTAATCCCCACAAATTGTAATGCAATTGTATAAATGTGAATAAGGATGTTGAGTTAATATGATTGGGGAAAAGATCCCATGTTGATTAATATGTGTGGGGGTCAAATTGTATATTATGAACATTGAAATGATTAATAAAAGTAGTGATCACTGGTTGAGATACAAGAGGGATGAAAATGATTGGGGGATATGATTCCACAAGAGAGATGGGTCCAAGGGGGATTTTATTTATGGGTATTATTCCAACCCACATTCCTTAATTATTATCTTTGTGTAAACCTTCTATTTTTTTGTTGTGTGTTCCCAAAGAAAATCCCTTATTTCATGTAAGAGGGTGCATGTGAGGAGCCACATCCCACATTTATTGGGGAGCATTGGGATGTAGTACAATCAACATTGGGTAGAGTGATCAGTCAACTGACTTGGGGAAAGGAAATTCACATGGCTAGGAGAGAAAAAAATTTCATGCAGGTTTTGGGGAAGCAAGAGAAGAGTTGAGTGTTGGGAATAACACCAACCATGATATGCTTGAGGGTATCCATTGTTTGGCTATGTATTATGCTAGAAATGAGGCATGTGCACCTGTAAAATAGGTTGTAATCTTGTAGTGCATTTTCCTATTGAGGAAATGGATGAAGAGCCTTGTGAAGGCTATTGTGAGTAGTCCTGAAGCAACTGAGAGTTATGTTGGTAGCTCCACATGATTTTTATATTTAACATGATTGGAAGAAATTACATTTTTTTGTAGCTGCCATCACCTTGATTTTGTAAACATTTTTGAGAGTTTTGAAATGATTACTGGATTAAAATCTACCCTTATTAATTTCTTATTATTTGCGTTTTCGTGTTTTTTGTTTTATGTTTAATTCATGACTGTAAGCATGAATTAAACATAAAACTTAGCTTGGTGTTATAATTTTTGTTTGTGCCTTAGAAACATCTTTGTTAAAGGTCACCCATATTTAATTGAAATTCAAATCTAATGGTTGAGTGATCTATTCTCGATGTTATGGTTTTAATATGGTTTGATAGTTTATTTTCGATTTTTGAAGAGCCTTTGATATTTTTGATAGTCCTCTCATGAATTCAATGGTCGTACCAACAATCATACAAATGAATGAAGACCTATTGTACTCACATCCTCACCTCACCTTGATGGCTTAACATAATAATGAGCTATTCATTTCCTCCATAGGGTTTTGGTACTCTGTAGTTATGGCACTCATCACAAGAGATGGTAGAGTATTACAATGAACCCTCTAGTTTTCACTCCCACTATCTGAGTTATGGTAACACACATGCTATGTTATTTTCATGTCTCCACTCTCCATTCAAACTGGATTTTTCTGCTCGCACGACTGGAAACTAAGACTATTCCAACTAATATTTGTCGCATTCTAGTTATAGTTTTCTTGGAGCCTGTCATTCTCTTGGAGCCGAACGGATGCCAGAACTTACTTTCTCACAATGATGCGATTGAGGAACTAAAAAGTCATGGTTGGGATATATTCCTTAAGAAATTTGAGGGTTATAATCTTTAGGTGGAAAAATCCTTCGCGCAAACCTTCGATGGTTGCAGGGCTAAAATCAGAGACATAAAGTTAGAATTGACCGAGGAGTTCGTAAGCAAAGCAATAGGTTTTCCATCAAAGGGTGAAAGGTGGTTCAAAAATGCCTGAATTGTAGAAGTCCCATGGAGTTTGTTTATGACATCCCAAAAGATCAAATGTTGTGTAAAAGGTATTCATATGTCCTTGGTAAAACCTAGATGGCATAGTTTGTTGTTAATCCTGAAACAATTCGTTACATGCGAGGTTAGATATGGATTGGTCTTTCTCTACCATATCCGTTTATTCATGAATTTCATAGGTTTCAATTTAAATGTTCCCTTTTACTTGCTGATAAGTCTCTATAATATGTCGAAACAATATAAGCGACAAA
Organism: Picea sitchensis; assembly: GCA_010110895.2. Taxonomy (NCBI): domain Eukaryota; kingdom Viridiplantae; phylum Streptophyta; class Pinopsida; order Pinales; family Pinaceae; genus Picea; species Picea sitchensis. The sequence goes on along the minus strand of SNQJ01S0046704.1, from coordinate 28,301 downwards.
GTGTTGACTCGATCCTGTTCCATCATGGGTTGGTTAAAATCTTGTTGATGCATCATTTTTCAACCATAGGTGAAAATTGGGAGGTATTGTTAATAAGTAATGGTTTCGTCTAGGCCGATCCTACAACAAACCCTCTTTTGACAGTAAACCCTAACTTAGACAAGCCAATGGTTAAAGACTAGTTCGGTAATTCAACGAGTGGACTAGAGTTTACCGACAACAACCCTATAGACGAAGGGACACCAAGTAAGTCTTCACCTGCAATATTTCCCGAGAAAGAGACTGTTAAATTGAAGGTAATTGACCCTCGTGTGCCTTTGATTGATGCTAGCTTGAACATTATGATTAAGTCGAATGTCAAGAAACCTTGCAAAGGAACATAACAACAATGCACAGATTTATGGTTCAAAAAAAAGAAGCCAGGTTGCCTAATTTCAAGGAAATTAAGGAACCAAAACGATACTCATCTGAGCTCGATTGATCCAATCGAGATCGATGAGGTTTTAGATCCTGAAATAGAGGATTTTCTAGTTCGGGAAGATCCAGAATTGTAGGGTTCCAGGAGGGAAGTTACCATTCCTACTGAACCTTATGATTTCGTGACAAATTTTCCACCATGCCTTAAAGGAAAAGAAGGGTTCTCCGGTATTAGGAAATATATGAAGAAAACAATAGATAATACTGATGCACCCATGGTGGACTGTGTCCTTCATTAAAATACCACTTCCCCTGTTCATTGTAATGACCATTTCAATTGGGTTGAGTGTTATTACATCGACGTTCCTCTCTTACAGGCCCAAATTAAAACTCTTATTATTCAAAATGTTTTTTTAAAGAACGAAAACTTCGATCTCAAGGCCAATGTAGAGAGGAAGACTAAACGTATAAAGACTGCAGTTTGCTGATAATTTATGTTATTTTTTGATGATTATACATGAATGACTGCAGTTTTCTTTCTCAAGAACAAGTCAGAAGATTTTGAAAACTTCAAGATCTACACGAAAATGGCTGAAAATGAGATGGATTCAAGAATCAAATTCTTAAGATTGGATAATGGAGGAGAATTCACCTCAAGGGAATTTATGGATTACTGCAGCAATCATGGAATAAAAAGGCAATTCTCCATCGCTAGGACACCTCAATAGAATGGAGTTGTTGAAAGAAAGAATAGGACAGTACAAGAAATGGCTCAAACAATGATAATGGATTCAAGAGTTGGCCGGATATTTTTTTGGACCGCAGTGTTTCACTCTTTTAGACCGTTGTGTGAGCAAAAGTGGGTGCTTACATTACCTAGTTGGGCTCACCTTAGTCATGACAGCTGTGATGTAAGGTTAGAAAGAAAACAACTAAGCTATTAACAAGATTAAACAAAACTACATGAGAATATACATCCTTAGGAACAAAGGAAATAGAAACAAATGACAATGGACCAATATCACCCGATGTATTAGAATTGATAGATGAAATCCAAAGATACACAAGGAGAAGAAGGGACTTGGGTCCCTTCCCTCTCTCAATGGAAGGAGCTCTTGAGGCCCTCAAGTTACTCTCATACAATGAAAAGATGAGAATGTGGGTGAAAGAAATCCAAGCTTATTCACTCAAGTGAGGGGTGAATGGCTTATGAAATGCAACTTACAATGTGTATTGCCAAGAAGGGGTCCCCAGCAATCTGTTGACATAGGTAGCTGAAGATTCCTTGAAGAAATGGTGGTCATTCATGGCTTTTATATGGCAAAGCATTGGGGTTATTATGCAACCTCTTTTGAATGTGAAAGGGGGCTCTTTAGAGGGCCACAATTAGGTCTTTGACCGGCCTCCCCACGCAGATTGAGATCAGATTTGATGTGAGAATGCGACTTTGGGAAGCCGTCCATTAGTGGATTTGGGAATTGACCATCTTCTAAATACGTCGTTTGAGTCTTGTGAGTTTTGCACTTACAGTAAGCATATGCAGCTCAATCTGAAAGAAGTTCTTGCCTTGTATATCTTGTATCTCCGGTGAATTAAAAGCCTTTTAATTTTAGCCATTTTGTATAGTTTTGACCCTTTTGCTGTCTTTAGCCGATTAATCCTTGTGCCATGGTATTTTACTGTGATGATGATCACCGAGTTCTTATGTCGCCATGCGGAGCCGAAATTCCGATGATATGAGATACCCCACGATGGATGAGGTTAGGAGCAAAAGCGTATAGCCGAAATTCAAAGTAATCTCTTCTTGAGAATGAGTGTTGTAAAGAATTACAAGAGTGATGTTGTATAGAGAAATCCGTTGGAGAGAGAGGAACACGTAAAATTACGACCTTCCACAAGGTGTGAAACAATATACAAGTGTGTACACACACAAGCGAAAGGCGGGCATGCCCATGCTACGTGTGATGTAACTTCTGAAGAAAGATATATGCGAATTGTTCGCGTAGTATTGCGGCACCCTACGATGGAATGATAAAGGAAGAGAACAATTACGCAAGAACATGCACTACTGTGAACCGATGTAGTAGTCCTTGAGAGTAGAAAACCCGCGATAGTGATGTGGGCGATGGTAGCCTACCAGATTGGAGATGCGGCGATTGATGATAATAGCTACTTGATGAGTCGCAAAGTAAGACCCACTTAACATGAAAGGAAAGTGTTGGCGTCGAAGATATTATAGAGGTCAACGACGGCGAGAACAATGGTGTTTCCCCACAATAGATCCGAGATCTCTCTCATTGAATGAGGAAATGAGGATATTAAGATACTATCGCCCTTTTAAGAAAAGTGTGCTGATATCGACAAAAGGAGGACGACTCGAAGCCGGAAAGATAACTTCATGGAATCTCTGCGAGGAGGTGAGGAAGTGGCAGATGTACATGGGCGAAGTCAAGAAGTGGAGAACTCAAGGCGCCCTTGGCTGAAGAATGTATAAGAACAAATAGTAGCGCAGGTAGCGGCAAGGTGTCAGTGTCGGGGGCGCCAAGGCGGGATCAAGTTGTGCGGTAGGACAAAGGTGAACAAATTGAGAGGATAAATGGTAAGTGACCTAGGTAGTACTCAGAAGATATAGGCAGTGATGCAGTGAATGAGAAATTAAGCAACCAAGGGTGACATGGGTTGCGTGTTGCCAAAAAAGAAGAAAAGGAAGAAGGTGTAGTAGTGATGAACAAAGTAGCGAAGTGGCAAGGGGTGGACATTAAAGGTGTTTGTACAATGATTAATGAATAATTTTAGGAAAGATGTACAAAATCTCTGAAGCAGGTGCTTGATTAGTAAAATGAGACGCCCACTGGTAGGGAAAAATGTCGGTGGCTCGCAAATGGAGGTGCAGGGGCCCCATTGGGGTTCTGTGGGAGTAGGTGAAATGAAAGTCCCGGTTAAGTAGATGGGCAAGGCCCGATAGTGGAGAGATGGAGGGTTCATGTGATCCTGCGGAGGTGCAGTTAAAGCGAACTGAAGCGTAAAAGGTAATCTACAGAAGTCATTATAGGAAGCTAGCAAACCTTGAGGGAGAAGAAGTATAGCAGTTGATCTACAACATGATGAAAGACTACAGGGACTCCCATCCCTAAAAGAAGGTGATGAAAAGAGCGGCATGAGTGTCAAAAAGTGCCAACCAGCGGGGATTCTATATTTGAGACAACTCATGTAGAGTGAGAATGCCTAGAATTGGCAGTACCCCAAAATGCAAATGGAGGTGTGAAGATGCTGAGGCAGGAATGGAGTAATCTAAAGGCCAATATTAGAGGTGTGAAATTTGGAGATGTAAACCTGTGTCTGATTAGGAGGAACTACATGCCAGTCTTTGAGAGTATATACACAGAAGGAGTGAAGTGGATAGATCTTGATTAAGTACACACACAAGAACAATAGAGATACCCAAAATTGAACAATATCGAGAAGAGGGACAACAAAATATGGTATTATTAGATAAATGTAATGATGTGCATGCGTGCACAGCCATGATATGAAAAAGTGCCAGGGCGGGATGAAAAAGTAGCCAGGGGTGACCATGATGTAAGGTGGCGGGATCTCTTGTGATCCGTGGTGAAAGGCAGTTTACACGAAAATGGGCGTCATTAGGCTCGGAATGATTAGTGGAAGTTTGGCAAAACCTCTATATATAGGTATGGGGCCACATTTGCCACCTCATTTGTACCTAGCTGGTATAAGTGATTCAGAGGCTGATTGAGGAGGAGATTGGCGATTAGGAAACACGAGACATCCGTTTCTGGTGTGTAGAGTTGCAGGTTAGTGGTTGTTAGACAATGCGATTGAATTAAGGTGGGATAAAATCACTTTGGTTTGGCCCTTAAGAAAATAGAAGTTAATGGCTAGGAGGCATGAGGGATTTTTGTGGGAGGAAGAGTGCACGATGTTGTAGTGCGTCCTAGGGAGAGTCTAGGCGTTGTATCTCTTCCAATATTTCTTCATGCATTGGAAATGTGGGAATATAAGGGGTCGTGGGGAGTGATGTAGTGGCAGTGTGGTTGCCCTAGCTGAAGGAGCGGAGGGTATCTTTGGAAGAGGTGAAGACTTACTCGACATAAAGCAGGATATTGGAAAGGGCCCGAGAATTGCAGTAGTGCTTGGTTGGGTGTAGAGTCTCATAGAAGAATGGGGAAGGAGAGTTAGGTGGATTGCGGGAGTAGAAGTCCCGAGGGATCGTCATCTAAGAACCATGAGCGTTAGGGAGGGCCACCGAGGTTGAAATGGCGTGAAGATACGCGATGATAGTAAGGTCAATTATATCTACTGCTGCGGGTTGGTGTGAGGGAACTGGCCAGCGGCGCCCGATATTGATGGTCGCCAGGACCTTTGGTATATAAAAATGAGCCGGCTATAAAGAGAGCAAAGGGCACCTCATGCGTTCATTATTGTGAGTAGTGACATAGCGAATGTCGGTGATAAGTGTTGTGGACGATGTAGTATTGGCGTGGGGTTATGCGAAATTAGAAACTTCACGATGTCTAATGCCTGCTTGGCGGAAGCGAAGCTGATGATGGACAATGATGGAGTATATGGCCATACCTACCGGAACAAATAGCTGCGTGAATTTAGTCTTACAACCCTTACCTCTTGGAAGAGGTTGAGTGGTAAGCCGTAGTAATGGGTGGTGGTGTGGGGAATGGGATTGGGGGGAATCAAATTCCGTAGTGGAGTAATGTGTGGTGATGGTTGGTTTGGTGGCCCTCTCTTTGTCACACAACGTGCATGGTGGTGAGATGCACGGAGAAAGTGGAGTTGTGGGATCCTTATTCTTTCGCTCCCAGCGGTAGCAGTGGGGGTATGGAGTATGGAGGTGTTGAGGGTAGTGGGGGTGAGGGCAGGAATGCGTCATGGGGAGTCCTGCTTGTGGGTGAGGACCATCTGAGGTGGATGTAAGTACCACAATAGGATTGCTAACACCATATTAAGAAGTGTGAAGTTAGGCTGCTGGAAAGCTTCTACCTTTGGGAGGTGGGTAAAAGAGGATTTGAGTGAGAATTCCGGAGGCTGTTTTGGAAATGGGATTAAGGCCCTTAGGCGGTGTGGATTCATGGGCCAGTACACAGAATTCGGCGAGTTCTTGAGGGGAGGCTCGTGGGAGTGAAGATGTATTTGTTGAAGGGCGATAGGGGATGACTAAAGCCTCACGAGGAGGGATTAGTATCCCTCTGGAGAGTTTCTTTAAGGAGAAGCAGCATGCAGCTGGGGGGGGAGGGGTGGTGCTCCATGATGCGTCCTAACAAGGATGGATCTTTAAAAATCCCGGGACCCACCTCGACGAGTGGGTATACGTCTAGGTTGGTATGAATGGAGTGGAAGTATGTCGGAAATTTGGCCGGTAGGTTTGGCTCGTAATGTGTATCTTGGTTGATGGTCACAATCTTACCATTGTGAGGGAACACGATTGTCCTAAATATTGATGATGCCTTTGCTTTCCTGCTTGTACATGCTTAGGTACAACCAAACAGGAATATTGTACTCCCGATTAAGGAAATTCGATAACTTCAATGCTCGATAGGGATGGTTTTCCCACGAGTTCTGAGGACATTTTGGAAGAATCCCTTAGGATGATGATCTTCCGTCACTTAAAACTCCTGCGGTGTGATGGCAGAGGTTATGAGTTCGAGGGAACCAAGTTTTTTGCCATACGATTTTGGACATGATGCATGTGGATGTCCACTCCATGCGATGATGCATGATGGGCGTGATATTCCATATTTTAGCGAGGATTTGAATAGCAACTGCGGTGGGAAGGTGTGGTTCACAGCTATCAAGGTCAGATGTGATGAGTCGAGTATCTGCCGGGTCGACTTCCCCCAAGGCAGAAAACAATGATTTCCATTGATTTGGAAAGGTTTGGAGGAATTCCAAAGCCCGACATATCGAGGGATTATCTTAAGAATCATCCACCAAGATGTAGTAGTTATGGTAGAGGCACGAGGTTGTGGACATTCCTGTGCAGTGGGATGTGAGGGATGCGTAATGAGTGGTTGTGAAGGCGAGGATCTGCTTGAGGTCCGTCCCGGTGTAAAGGTTTGTTTACAGCGGAGATGTGGGAATTGGACTTCCAGCTATGGGGGGATCTTGGCGATTCACGTGTTTGCAAAGATTTCTTCCTCGGGTAGGGAGGAATTGTTATTCGATGGCTGGATTATTTGGGATTGTGATATTGTATCCCATTTAGTGGGGATGTTGTGCATCTGATGGAGTGTTTATGGCCGATGTGGAATGGGATTTTACACCCAATCTTTGCGAGGAGGGTTGATGCGATAATATTGTTATTATTACTGTTGGTATTGAGTTCTTGTGAAGGGTACTTTGAGAGTCTTTCAACCTCTTAGAAATCAGCAATCAGAGACGGCCAGTTGGGTGTAATATTGCATTACACTCCACAAGAGCACAAAGAATTGAATGGTTTTAGCAAGTGTTCGTCAACGGCGTTCATTGTTAATACCCCACAGGGGAGTTTGGTTCCAAGTTGATTGCCCCAGTAGTTGTTGTTAATAGAGGTTTGAAGTTCCCAGCAGTTAGAGGTTGTTGTTATTCGGTCCGTCCTTTCCTCCTATTATTATTCGATGGTTGAGGTGGAGTTGGCTGTATTTAATTGTTCAAAATTCTGAGTGCTAGCTGGCTGTGGAAAGAGTTGAACAAAATTCACCCCGTGGGATCTGGGAGAACCATGGGTTGTGGAGGTTCAGGAAATGGGAAATATGGATTTTGTAATTGAATGCTGGCTCCATACAAAGATTTTATGGACGGCGATGGTTCTTTAAACAGTACTATATAGAATAATGGAGGGACCACTTGTGTTTGGAAGAGGTGGGTGTATGAGGCCTGGTGGTGGTCCATTAATGGGTGGAGGGATGGCCAGAGGTATTAACATTGATGAGGAGGTGGGGGGTAATAAGAGTGCCCCCATATCTTTGTGGACCAAGGGTCCCGACCATCGGTGGTGGTGGGGTTGTGGACTATGATGCATGGTAGCACCAATGAGCCGTCTGTTGAATAGGACATCAGTTTGTATCTGTGTAAATGGCGTAGGTTTTGGAAGTGGGAAATGCGTATAAGTATCTGTCGCGTAGATAAAGGAATGCATATTGTTGGGCCTTCTTGATGGCTTCTTCTTGATTGAGGGAAGGTGGAAGTGACATCTTTTCAAAGGAAGTGACAGGGACTGAAACCCGATCGAACTAGCGCTTGGTGGTTTCAACTTTACACAAACTTCACATTAAATATCGCCACTCATGAAATGTAATTCTGACAATGTGGGTGGTTGAATTTATTTGAAATTGAATGGCCAGTAGTTGAGACCGTATCGTGTCAGTTAGTAATTGGAAAAATATCGAGAAGGCTTTGGCTAATGATTCAAGGTTGTGTAGGACCTAGACTTTTCTTCAACATACCATTTGGCGATGGGCGGTGAGTGTCGTTGGAAAAGGCGTGAAAAGATGCGTGAGAATCTTCCATGGTACTATTAAAACCATCATAAGTGAAAGGTCATGACATTATTGGCAGGGGTAGATCTCGCTCCTTCAAACTTTGGAATATAGAAATTTGGTTGGCATTACGAGCCATGGCGTGCAATATAGGATCGTGAAGTGAACTTAGTGAGATCCAGTGTGGGGTGGAAGTATAGCATCTGTAGTGGGGTAGGTAGCTCTTGCCATAGTGTGTTGTGAACTGATCCTTGATAGGAACTAGGTGGGTTGGTGCTCCCCTCTTTGAGAGGAAGTGGGTCCTCTCCTTCCGTGTAAAGGAGGAGACAGAGGATGGGTGACCTTGGGAAGTGGACCAAGTAAGGTAGAACCAAAGAGGAAGAGTTGATCCTGGTTGAGGTGGCACTCCTGAGGGAGTAGTATGTGAGCAGTGCAATAGGATACTCCCCTACAGATGGAGTGGGAGGAGATTGAGCAAGCGTCGTGAGCGACAGGGGTTCTATGGTTCCCAGTGATGTCCCGGACTAATTGTGTGTAATGTGTGCAACAAGTGGTGAGAAGAATATAAAGCCAAGAGTCGCTTTGCAAAGTGTACACACAATATATGTACCAAAGTCAAATTGTATCAGATGTGCATCATACATAGTATGAGAAACATATATATGGGTAAGAGGGTTTTGTCGGCGTGGGGAATCAAAAGAAAACAAATCCTCGTGTCCTAAAAAAATGTATCGTCCTTCCTCTCAAATAACCTTTAGGATGGCACCAATAGCTCTCAGCAGTGGGGTATGAAGTCACCAGAAGAGAAAATAGTGAAGAATGAAATAACTAGATATAATGAGGGGTAGAGGGTGCAATATCAGAAAGAACCTGCTCCCAATACACACACAAAATCCAATCAAGGTACAATTCGCGACCCACAATTTCCACTGGGTAGATGTCATATAATTGGTCTCTAGGTACCTCGGTCCAGAAATGCTGACATCTTCGTTTTTGTTTAAAGAAATGGGTCATGGGATGGATCAAGTCCAAGAGGTGTGTGCCTGAGGGGACACACCGCGGAGACACAAGCCAGGACCTCATTGTAGACCCTTCCGCGGAGTATCTCCACACTTATATGGTGATTAGGGCAGCTGACTTGGAAGTTTAAGCTCCCTATTTGTCCAACTTCTATCATTTTGAAATTGTGAGAACCGGTGTGAGGGTTATTTGGATACCTACTGAAATCCTACCTAGACTAAAATCTTATTTTGGCACCTCACGTGGAGGAATAACTTAGTGAGTTGTTAGAAATATTTTAAATGAAGTGTTTTGTGAGAACAGGGGTGAAAACCAACCTATTTTGATTTAAAAGTGGGAGTGGATAGTCCAATCAAGAGAAGATGGGAATTTTTTGAATCCCTTTGGAGGAAACCACTTAGACCACCACGTTTCGAGGGCGAGGCTATGTAGTGCAAAGTGGCTTTTATATATTGTGAGTGAAAGTGTACCAAATTTTTAGTTGTTAGATGTCCTTGCTTACTGTATGTGGACATGGCTTGGTCCTTTACAAAGGTTTGATTACCTAAATCAACTAGATCAGCTCATTGGTACAATAGGAATTTTAAAGAAGCCCTAGAACTGCTTTGTGGACATTGTGGTCCGTTACTCATCCTTTTATCTCCCTATGTGTGAGTTAATCTAGAAAGCATGGGAAATAGTCCTAGATTGAACATCTCTTGGCGGGCATGTGTGGGCCCATTACAAACTTTTTAACTCTCCTAGTTTTTCTGATCTAAGAGAAAATTCAAAACACTATTCTAGTTTGTTGACATGTGGGCATGTAATGGACCCTTTACAAGGAGTATGTTTGACAAAAAGAAATAAGAGGGTCTCAAAAGAGCCTTTGTCCTCTCCTAAAATTTTGTTTTGAAATTTGCATTTTAAAGGAGGTGAATCAATTTCTCAATCCTTTTCCTATTCTCCTAGATACATATGCTTAAAGAGGAAGAGCATACTCAATATTGTTACTTTCGACTTCTAGTACAGAAATGTGAGTTTAGATGTGCTTTGGGGTGGTCTTCCAACTTAGATTTGTAAGCAAAAGCAAGGAAAATAAGGGACAATGAATTTTATCCTCCCTAAGTGCCTAGGTTTCTAGATTGTCCCCTTTATAAGTTTGAGGGGCTAAGTGGTGTAGTATGCAGAGCTTACACATTATCATCTTTAAGTAGGAAAAATGATTTTCCAACCATCGAGATCTTACAATGCAAATTTTGGAGTCAAATATGCAGCCTCACAGTATGGAATGAGAGCATTCACCTTTCTTGTATGAGACAAAATAGAAGAGAAAAACTGCCAAGCACCACGATGCAGCGTGGGTGGCGATACCGCCCCGAGTCAAAAGTCAAAGGAAAATCAGGATCAATTTCTCCCTCAATTCGATGGGTGTAGTATTAATCCCTGGTCGGTAGTCGGTTTGTGAACGGAGCACGCAAGTCCCGATTGAGAAATCAAAAGGAAGCAAATGAAACCCAAATGAGGGAGGAATTTATACCTTTTCCCCGGTACGGTCGCCAATCTATTTGCACACAATTCGTCACTTGATGAGAAAAAATGAGAGTACTTACATGCCAAGTTGGGCTCTTCTAGTCATGACAACTGTGATGTAAAGGTTAGAAAGAAAACAACTAAGCTATTACAAGAATTAAACAAAAACTACATGAAACTATAAGCATAGGAACAAGAAAATAAAAACAAATGACAATGGACCAATATCACCAATGTATTAGGCTGGTGATGGAGTGAAATCCAAAGATACACAAAGGAGAGGACTTGGGTCCCTTCCCTCTCAATGGAAGGCTCTTGAGGGCCCCAATGCAGTTGCTCTCCTTACAAAGATGTAAGTATGGGTGAAAGAACTCCAAGCTTATTCACTCAAAGTGAGGGGTGAATATCTTATGAAATCTGACTTACAATGTGTATTGCCAAAGGGCTCTCCTGGCAATCTTAAGCTGACATAACGGTATGAATAGTTCTTCAAGGAAATGGTGGTCATTCATGGCTTTATAGCCAAACATTGGGTTATTATGAAACCTCCTTTGAATGTGAAAAGAGGCTCTTTGGGGAACAATTAGGTCTTTGGCCATTTCCTGATTGAGGCACCGGTTGATGTCAAATCGACTTGGGAACCGATCCATTAGTGGTTGGGAGGCCGACCCGGCTTCATAAATCACGTGGAGTTTATGAGCCTTGAACACTACATCCAGCATAGCTCAGTCTGTGAAAGAAGTTGCCTTGTAGCCATATCTTGCTCAGTGGAATTACAAAGCGCCTTTTAATTTTAGCCATTTGTATAGTTTTATTCCCTTTTCTTTGTCTTTGTGGAATTAATCCTTATTGCCATGAATGGTATTTTTGTCTTGATGATACAGTTCTTATGCATACTGTCGCGGTGTGAAATTCCGGTGATAACAAGCGGTGAAAATGCATACATCAATTCACACATTCAAAATAGAGTAATTCTCCGAAACAACATTGATAAAACTCCTATGAGCTATGGAAAGGAAAGGAAGACCAGCAAATGTAGAGCACTTCAAAGTTTTGGAAACAAATGCTACATCAAAGAGAATATGGAAGAATGGGAGAATTTTAGCTCTCATGTGGACAAAGGAATACTTGTTGGTTACTCAGAGTACAAAGGAAATCATACAAGTGTTACAATCTAATATTAAACAGAGTTTGTGGAAAGAAGAATCAAGCGTAACAATTGAAGTGAAGCGAGGTAGACCAAAATCCAAAGGAAGGAAGAAAGGCAAATCTGATGGAACAAATTTTGAAGAAGAAGATGAAAAGAACTAGAAGAGGAAGATGAGAGATGAATATAATCCAAATAGAAGAAGAAGAAGTTCAACAAGTATCTCTAAAGGCACCTAACAAACGAGTGGAAGAATCATTCTTGGTCCAGTTAATGGAAACAAAGATGGAGGAGTTGAGACTAGAAGAAAAATCCATTCACTAGAACAAACACACTGAGCACTCTTATCTACAATTGAACCATTTGTTTGAAGAAGCCAATAAGGATGAATTTTGGAATAAGGCCATGGATGAAGAATTGGATCAAATAGAAAAAATGGCACTTGGGTGGTTCCAAGAGAAAAAAATAAGAATGTGTTTGACACAAAATGGGTTTTAGAATACATTGAATGAATATAGACCCAGGAGTTACAAGGAACACAACTAGATTAGTATGTAAAGAATATATGCATAGATTGAGAATCGACTTTGAAGAGACATTTTCCCCAGTTGCGAATGGAAGAAATTTGTTTGCTTTTTAGCTTATACATGCTCAAAATGTTAAATTATATTAGATGGACATAAATCAACTTTTTTAAATGGGGAAATTGAAGAAGAAATCTACATTGTGAACAACCGAAAGGATTTCAGTTTTTTAGAGAACACAAATTATGTGTCTAAATTAAAGAAGGCCTTATATGGTCTAAAAGCGAGCTCCTAGAGCATGGTACTCAATTTGGATAAGTATCATGACATGCATGGTTGAGAAAAGGAAGTGGAACATCTTACCTCTACAACAAGGTAAGTCAGGTAATATTTTTATTAATTGAAGTTTATGTTGATGATGGCTATTTTGGTAGTAGTGATATGCAAGTTAGAAGCCAAAAATTCAAAAGATATTCAAAAAGAATTTGAAATGTTGCTACATGGAGAACTATCCTTCTTTTAAAGGACTTGAGATACATCAAAGAAACCAAGGAATTTTTATTTCTCAAACCAAATTTATCATAGAAATGCTAAAGGGGTTCGTAATGGAATATTACAAACCAATTATCACTCCAATGCAAAACCAATTTGCAAGTTGAGAAAAGATGATGATTGAGAGTCTACAGATCAGAGATAATCAGAGTCAATGATTGACAACCTATTATATGTGACAACATCGAGACAATATGTAATATAGAGTAGTTGGGCCAATTGTACGTTCAAACAACATAAAATAATGTATGCATTACTTGATAAAGAGTATTTTTAGATATCTCAAAGGAACATAAAGTTTGGGCTATGGTATCCAAAGGAAAGGATCTATCACTAATTGCCTACATAGACATGGATTGGATAGGTTGTAGTGATAGCAAGCCGAAGCACCAATGGAACAACGTTCTACTAGGGTGAGCATTTAGTATCATATGGCTAAGCAGAAACAATGTCAATATTTTTATCTACATTTGAGGTAGAGTATATTGCAGCTGTAACATGTTGTACATAGGTTCTTTGGATAAAATAAACTTTGTGAGGATATATAGGTTGAGTATGATGAGCCCATTCCAAATATGTTGTGATAATACAAGGAACATTAGTATCTCAAAACACAGTTGTACACTCCCAGATGAAGCACATTTCAATCAAGTATCACTTTCTCACGAGAGCAGGGCTAGAAAATAACATTAGAGTTAGTATGTGGGCACAAAAGAACAAGTGGCGGAGGACATCTTTACAAAACCACTTCCATGAGATCCTTTGAATATCTTAGCCAAAGAATTGGAGTTTTATTCTCCCAAAATGAATTCTTTTTGAATGGTGCTTTGAATTCTTATCTTATATGTCTTAGATATGTACATGAGAGCACCATAAGGAGGATGGATTCGGTCGGGGAGAAACCCCGGATGGAAGATACCTTTGCCATTGATGACAAGGGTATATCGGATGCATGGGAACAAGGCATGGTTCCTAGGGGAGACATGAGTGATATGATTTCGGTGTGGCATCCCAGTGTTGCCATCAATACCAAAGGGGAGATTGTTGATTAAGGTTGGTTGTCATTGATGTCAACCCTTGAAGGAAATCCACATGGGAACAAAGGTTTGGGTAATGGAACCAATATTGTTTGATGTAAATATGACTCATTATTGTTTTCATGGTTGATGAAGTAAATATGGATGAACTCCAAAGTGGTCCCCTTATGGTGAAAGCCCTCGCAGAGTGCTGCGGAGTAAGAGAACCATGCTTAATTGTGGAATAATGAGATGGGGGACATTTTAATTTTTCATGGACCCTCACGAGAAGATGCTTTGCAGAGTAAGAGAACCCATGCTTAATTGTGGAATAATGAGATGGAGGACATTTAATTTTTCATGGAAACTATCCTCTATGGATAGTGCTTGTCATTCCATTTCTGGTGGTATGTATAATGTCACATAACTCCTCACAGTTAGAGAGTTACGACCATGTGAAGTTGGAGAACCCAGGTTTGGGTAATGGACCCAAGTTTGTTTGATGGATAATGGTATGATTTTTTCTATATTTGAAGTAATAATATTATATATGGATAGTACATGCCATTCCATTTCTATTGGTATGTGGAATGTCACATAAATCCTCACGGTTTGAGAGTTATGGCCTTACAAAGTTGGAGGACCCTCACATGTCATCTAGAAGCCCCAAAAGGTCAAAGTAGTCAAAGTGGTTTAAGGGATTTTAAAAGGTACAAATAATAAAGTGAAGTGATGAGTTTACTATAATTCAAAATGAATACAAAATAATTTATTTAAATAATAAATTTAATGGAGAAATTAGAAGTGGGTTAACCCTAAAATAAGGAAAGTGGGCAAAGTGACCTAGAAGATGTTTTTAAGGAAGTTACTTGGAGAGTACAAATAAGAGGCTAGGCTCTCTCATTTTAATCACACTTGAGCATATTGAATATATATAGGTGTCTGAGGTAACCAAGGATAAATAATCTGAAATTATGAGGGAAGGTGAAGAAAAGAAGGCCGAAATGCAGGGAAGGATAAATTCTTTTGATGGTGCTTTCTAAGGTATGTTATTTACATGTCATCTCACCATTTTCTCTATAACGTTTTTTCTATAATGATTCAGACTGTGAAATTTCTATTCCATTGAGAAAATGTATCAAATTATCCATGGTAAAAAATTCAGCTTGTGGGGCATTGTATTTTTGGATTTACACTCCGTGGAAAAGAGGGTTTGTGGCTAGTCCTGAAACTAGTCAAAAACATGTGTTTCGGGTAGAAACATCATAAATTATTCATAATAGATACCAATTCAGTGAAACAAAATATTTTTGTTAGCTTAGAATCTATAGTATTCTTTGTAAGAGTTTCATATCAATTCAACAAATATTCCATGCGGGGCACGCTCTACAAGGTCGCTCTCTAGAATAAGCCAGAATTCAGCAAGGTATGCCATTTTTGCTATAAATCCTTTTACGAGAGGTTCCAAGTAGGGACACATGGAGTAATTGCATAAAACACACTAAATACGATTGTGTATCAGTTTCAGATCTTTATACATTACAGGTACAAAGTTATGATTACTTCAATTTAGGGTTGTTGACTAATCCAAAACTAGGCATGTGAGACTAAAGAAAAGTTCGATGAAAATGATAGTCTCTTGTTGTTAAATTCAAGGAAGGTTTGCAGGAATGTGGTCATATACACTAGGTCTATTACAAATCTACAAATCAGATTTGGATGATGAAATTGATGAGGGATTTTGGTTGAGGTACATGTTGAGTACATGGTTGAGACAAGTATTTGATGAGTTGGCACATACAAGAGGTGTATAGTTGATGATGTTGGTACATATATATGAGTCATAGTTTATGAGTAGTTGACAAATGAATGGTACAGGTTGATTACAGTTTGCTTGGTACATGGTTGGATGCACTTGTTTATGGTACAGGTTGATTATAGGTTGTTTGGTACAGGTTGGTGCATGGTTGATGCACTTGTTCATGGTATAGGTTGATTACAGGTTGAGGTACATGTTTATGCATGGTTCAGATTTATTGGTACAGGTTTACAATGGTATATCTCACAGTGATAGTGTGACAGTGGTTCCATCATTCTACTTCTACTTCAGGGCGGTTGGACGGGGCAAGGACATGTGGTTGTAGCCACCTTCCAGTTGTAGCCAGAGAACATAGGGGGTTGTAGCCTCCTTCTGGTTGTAGCCTGAGAATTGGGGAGTTGGAGCTTCACTCAGGTTGTAGCTTGAGAAACTAGGGGGTTTGAGCCTCCTTCCAGTTGCAACTGGAAAACAAAGGAAGTTGGTGCTTCCAATGAATTTAATTCTTCAAGACATATAAGAAAAATCATTTCGTGGTTTTCTCTCAATTTGGGTTTCCACGTAAAACACTGGTGTATTTTGTTTGTGTGTGATTGTGTATTTCTTACTGCTCATTATTGGATGATAATTATACATTGATATAACATTTGAAAAAAAAGGATTATAATTATGCTATTACTGATTCACCCCCCCTCTTAGTAATCCAACAAGTTCACAAGTTCTTGGAGTAATTGGGTTCCTCCTTCACAGGATAGGGAGAGCTTGGGGGATGAACATAAGGAGAGTTTAGGCTTAAAGTACTAAGGGATATAGACTCAAGGATTTAATATGAGGAAAAAGTTCTCTAGAGCATACTTGATCTCAATGTTTTCTCCTCCTTCAAGGATTGTGTATGGCTCAATTTATAGCCTCCAAAGGGAATTGAAGGGTAGAATAGAAGCGCTTCCAACATATGAAAGGTCAGTGTTCATGGATCCTATGAATTGGCATGGAGAATCTAAAATATTTTTAATTTTGAGAACCAAAACTTGATGTATGCATACTATAATGAAGCAACCTGCATATATGCAAGTTGTATAATTGTATACCGTGTATATGTACAAAATTTTGAATTATTGACTTTTTACTGAGAAAAATGGGGAAACTAAGTCTACAAAGGGAAAGGGTAGGCCACCAAAGCATGATGTATAGGGTGTGGAAACAATTTCTGTAATGTGTGAGGTCAGAGGAGAAATGATGATGGCTGAAATACATTACAATTCCCAAAAGTGGAGTAGTGAGGACCCAACTGGAGGAACTAGTGTCCCTTCAAAATATTACAATACATATTGAATTTGTACACATGACTTCCAATATGAAGTACAATGTATATCCATGTTTATATAGAATATAAGTAATCATGGCCATGAATAGGAAATACAAAGTAGACATATACCATAGGTGGTCATAGGCACAAACAACACACAATGGAGTCCAGTCTTAAAATCAACTGAAGATATATGTACAGTGAGGTACACTTTTATCTTCCATGATAAATGAAGTTTTTATCATTGATAGTCACTCTCAGATTGTAGGAGGATGAGCCTAATACCCATCAGAGTTTTTGGTGGGTGTTTGGTTTATATGAGTGGAGGTCAATGGACAAAACTCAATATATGAATGATGTTCAACACATAACTAGACAAGAAATGTACAGGGAAGTGAGGGGGACAACTAATTTTAGTTGGTGAATTGAGTTTAAATGTGAGCAGAGGGAAGACTTAGTAAGAAAGGTGGACAAGACTTCTATGGGCATTAGGCCTTCAAGCAGCGTGGAAAAGAAAAACTCAGACTCAAGATCACTCTTAAGCTCAAGTTTCAGACACTGAAATATGTCCAAACAACATAGTCACAACAACACAATGATCAAACCTACATCACCATGTAGATACAACAACTCAAATGGATGCTCCATGCCCGAGCCATTCATTGTAAGATGGAAAACGATCACAAGGAATATGACTAACTGGTCACAATATCGTTGCAGTCAAACCTACATTACAATAGCATAACAACCCTCAACTGGATCCTCCATGCCCGAGTGTTTTAGGATAATTTTTATAAAGAGATGAAAAGAGGATGAATTCTATTAATCTGAAAGTCTTAAATCTTATACATATCTAGAGAAAAATTCTGGCATCAAAACATTACAAAATAGCGAGCTTTGCTCAACCAGTTGATGACCATAACAAAATATTAAAACTATCTATTTATACTCTGAACTGTCCACGACCCTCAGGAGCGTGGTATGGCCTTCTCAGTCAAAGATTTGCATCTGAGTAGTCTTCTGTCAGACTGTGCATGTATCCTCCTATCAGATGCAAATTTAGCTCGGCATGGGTCTGCAGGAAACTCCATCCACAGGGGTACCTCGGGCTGAAAGCTTTGTTTTCCATCCATACTTTCTAATTACTGAGTGAGTCGAGGTTTCAACCACCAACTCCATTTTAGTTAACTACCTTTTGTTGGGATTGAAACACAGCTTGATGCCTAGGGGGCAACCACACGTTGCTCTTGAATAGGATGTTATATAAACATGTGATTACGGGGCCACTCAAAGGTGGTTTGTGTTCACACCGCTTTTGAGCCTGCAATCCACCATGTTTTTCCATGCATTACTTTTTCTAAACCATTATTTCAATTGCGGGACCGCTCAATAAAATTATAGCTCGAGCATGGTGTGTCCCCGCAATGGACTGTGGTCGTCGATCTTGTGATATTGGTGAGGATTTACGATAAACAACTCAAATATTCTCTCTTCAAATCAATGTATCATATCTTCCCTTTTCGAATCGACGACCGAGATCTGATTCGCGATTCGGGCTTCAAACTTTTCAAACTTCAAATTTTATTTTCCCCAAGAAAATCCTCTGGAGCTATGGATCTGATGACACGTCACTCCTGGATTTGGACGATCAAGATCCACTTCGGGTCTCTGGGCTCTGGGAAAATCAAAAATAAAATCTCTCTTACCTTCAATTACTTTTACCTAGAGTTGTCAATCTGTTGACGCACGTCCTCGCCGATGGATGGTCCAGATTCACTTTGGGCCTTCGACACTTCTGGCTTCGGGAATCCAATGCTTCGATACTTTGGGACTTCGGGAACTTCATCGACTTCGGGACTTTGACACTTCAAGTCTTTGGGCTTCGTCCCTTCGGGATTTCTAAGCACTTCTCATTTCAAATCTTCCGAAGCTCATATCCCTAAAGGCTTGGATATACTACCACCTGTCTCCTTTGAGATCAACGGTTCATATTCACTTAGGAGCCTTTTTCTCTGGCGCTATACTTCAGACAAGTTTTCACTCTCGAATGCCTGTAAGTCACTAATCTAGACTATTCCTGGAATTTTCGTCACTGAAATATTAAAAATGCCTTCTGCTTATGTCTCAATCTCGAAACAGATTGTAAAGAAAGATGCTCTTTGTGTTTTTGGCTATGGCCTGCATGATCAAGGATTTGGAAAATGTGTTGTGGGTTGGGGATAACAAAGAGAACAAAAACAAAAGAAAAGGAGATGGGTGTTCATCCTTAGATAAAAATAGAGAGGTTTAGGGCTGAGACTTCCTTCGAGTAAGACATCAAGGGGAAACATGGTGCTCAAACAAAAAAGGTGCAAACACACACTGATTTTAACAGTTGAAAGGGACAAATTTCAATACCTGGCCTACGAAAAAGGGAGAGACAAGGCAATAATTTATAGACTCAAGTATATTGACAGACACCTGTGGCCCTTGACAACCTTATGTGATAACAAAATTCATATAGAACTGGTGCAAAGAAGGACAAAAACATGTATGAGGTGTTGCTACTGTGAGTATGAGGTCTTCTACACTAACCATTGATGGTGCAAGTATGCATCATGTGAATAAAGTAGTTTAAGTCAAACACAATGAGATTTCATTCAATTACCAGTCATTAATGTATATCATTAAAAAATGTGAGACAACCCACCAATGATGAAAGTGGGCATGAAGGCACCAAGTACATTCAACAAGTGTGAATAAATTTGTTGAGTTCGAGAACTTGAAAAATCCATCGAGTAGGGGACATCAATGTATTCCTAACTTTCGACGACGAGAAAAACTTCCACTGATGACTGCAAGCCTCTAGGTACTCTTATGAATCTATATCTCGATTCTATAATAAATGAGTTGAAGTCAATGGAATGCGATCTACTGAAAGGAAGGAATTAAGGTATCCCCCATCATCCAATGCAAGGTACAAGGAAACACTTGATGATTAGGAAGAACTCAGATGAAAGTTATATGCATGAACCAATGAACATGTGCGTCTCTCGCATACACCAAATGAAATTAGTACATGAAAGAGACCCTCTAAATAAAATCCAACAATAGAAGCTACCGACAGAGGCGAGGAAACAATCAATAGGGTCTAATGGAATCCAAGACATTGAACAGATACTAATGTGTGAATATATTTCTTGTCGTTGGCCACAAGGGAAACTACCCAATTAGCAACCAATGGAGTTATGTCATCTTGGGTTCAAGGTCACCTACCAATGATGAAATTAGGCCCAGGGTGAAAGTTAGGACAACAACTTCATGTGATTTTGAGATTCACTTACAAAGGGATGGCCAACATGAAGAGTCAATAATTCTAAGGAATGACCGAGACATGTTTAGACTTCCTTTGAACAAGAGCATGAGATAGATGGATAACTCAGGAATCATATACTCAATATTGAACATTAACAAAAGTTTGTGATGCAGGAGGAATAAAAAAACTCTCCATAGGGACTGGAAGAATAACTAGTCGGAGGAGTAAGCTCTTAGTAATGAGTTCAACTTCCTAAGGACATACTAAACCCAAACCTTTTATGAATGGACTCAAACATTTGTTCTCTATTCAAAGGAGAAATGATTTCTTTCGATAGAACATAATAATACTTTCCCTCCCTTTTTTTCGTCTTTTTCATATTATTAAATCTTTAAAAACAGGTAAAAGAATGACATGATACAAAGAGAGGAAACAAGCAAACTAGTTCCATGCAGTGGAACATACCTATTCTCTATGAAATGGGACACATACAGGATATGGACACTTGTGGGGATGTTTCCTCTAGGGGTAAGGGGTGTCAAGTTGCAAACGATATATGAAAGGCATTGCTTGGTGAATGCTGAGAAATTTTGGGGAAATGGGATTATAATGAGAAAGTGAGAGTTGACATTAGGCTCAACAATGCAAGAAGGATAATGAAATGCAATTACAACTCGATATTAGGAAGTGGGTTTCTAATAGTGTTCTTTTACGTAAATTTAGTCTCCCTAGCCCGAAAAAGTGTAAAAATATACCAAGGAGAACTCTTGTAGTTAATGTTGACCACAATATTCATTTTTCATAATTAGTCCATTCGGTCCAAAAAGGAGTAAAATTGCAACGAATATATGTCCTTTCAAATCTGTTTAACAAGTGCGAAATAAAACAATCTCACTCAACAATATTTTCATTTTTAAGGAGTCTGAAAAGAGATTAACTAAGAATATAGGTTGTAAAGGTGGGAGTCCCATAGGTACTATCCACAAAATAACTGATTAAAATACATGAGTCTTGAACACAATGTCATAGTGGGACTATAAAGGACTCCCAGATCTATGGAGTAACTTCTACATGAGCACCAAACTACGAACAAGGTTCTAACTAGGGTGCCCATGAATGGTAGACTCTAACATGTGAATTAAAACATTTCTAAATAGTAAAGGAGGTTTTGTGTTGTAACCCAGCATAGTTTCCAATTATGTTATTAGGAATAAATCTCTATGGTTTTGGGTAGGACCACAATAGACATAATGACACCAAGAAGTCAACTCAAATCTCAAGTATGCTAGATAAATGGAAATGCCAACAAAAGAAAAGAACAAAGTCTGCCTTTTCTAGATGTTCGTAGAATACCACCATTGAGTTCACAATTCAATGTATGATACCTACAATGTATCCTAAACATCCAAGATACACAAGCATATGGAAAGTGTATGAAATGTTAGGATATAGACTAGAATAATCCATTAACATGTATAGAAAATTTACCCATGGAAAATAATATAAAAAATTGCAACATATAATTGGACGAGAAAAGAGTATTTCTATTAATATAATCAACATGAGTACATAGATGACAACCTCCTGTATCAAAAAATCGTCGAAACTGAGAAACTCAGTCCCTCCATATAGTCCTTCACCACTTCAATCCTCCACAAGGCAAGCTCACAAGTTTTAGGAGTAATTGGGTTCCTCCTTTATAGGATAGGGAGATCTTTGGGGATGAACATAAGGAGAATTTAAACTTAAAGGACTAAGGGATGCAAACTCAAGGATGTAATATGAGGCAAAATTTCTCTAGAGTGTACTTGCTTTCAACTTTTTCTCCTCCTTAAAGGCTTGTGTATGGCTCAATTTATATCCTCCAAAGGGAATTGAAGGGTCGAATCAGAGCATTTCTAGCATATGAAAGGCCAAGGATCATGGATCACGTGACTTAACATGGATAATTCAAAATAATTTTAATTTTGAGCACCAAAACCTGTTGTAGGTGGGATGAAATGGAGAAACCTATATATACACAAATTGTATATATCTAGCCCGCATATATGTACAAAATTTTGAATTATTGACTTTTTAATGAGAAAAATGGGGAAACTGAGTCTACATAGGGAAAGGGTAGACCACCAAAGCATGATGTATGGTGTGGAAAAAATATATATAACACCTCAAACATGTACCATAACCTCCAAGATATGCACATCAAAACATATAGACAACCATACCTTTTATCATGCAAAGAACCTAGTGCAAAATATCTTAGATCATCAAACCTTCCTCAGATTCAACATCAAGAAGATAGCACCATATTCCAATTTCTCTTCATCCTCATTAGACTGGACCAGGAAACTAGTGAGGCCTCGCATGACAAGTTTTGTGCAACTTGTGAGGTCCTCATGAGACACCCTATACCTGAATTACGAGGGTCCACTCGAATAGGGTTACCAAAAACCATTCTCAAATCTGGGTCTCTGAGACTTGGCTCCTTTGCACTCCTCTACTACATTTTTGCTAAGAGATCACATACTTACTTTATTTCATTCACTTGCATAATAATCAAATGAGAGGCTCTTGATGGGTATTTATACTTTTCCAAGTACCTCCTTTATTTGACTTTAGAACCGACCTGTAACTTTAGTTGCAACCTTTTTTCTCCTTTTCCTGATTTTGGGGATGAGATATAACTTCTTCTTGCAACTATTTAGGGTATTTTTAACCATACTTCGATGCTTCATATTTAATATGGAATAACTTCTCAATCATGAGAAACCACGTGTTGTACAATCTATCATTGGAAATGACATGACAAGGAGTATGTTAAGCCCTAAATAGTGGCTCATTACCCCTTAATTGGGGCATATTACATCAGTAATGCTATTTTATTTATGTCGGCTTTAGTCCATTAGTTGTAATTATACCTCCTAGTCTCCTATATATACCGAGGAGACATTTTCATTTGGAATAATCTTTTAATTGAACATTTACATGGGCATAAGGAGGTCCCCCCCTCGAAGAGGCTTATTATCTGAATTTATCTAGACTTTTTCAAGGTGTTGAGTACTTATTCAGAGGTTTTTATATGCTATATTGATATTTGGTTCCTAACATATGGTATCAGAGCTCAAGGTCTTGGGGTTTCGCTGCTACATCTAAGACACCTTGGAATTTTCTCTATACCTTTTCTTATACAA
>SNQJ01S0046703.1:127956-141833 GCA_010110895.2 Picea sitchensis | reverse complement strand
TCATCATCTTCAATGGATCATAGGATTAGCTCCCTCCTAATCCTTGCTACATGTATAAGTGCATATAATCGGTTCCCTCCATCTGACAGAGTCCATGCTTATATTTTCATCCTTATTGTCTTCTGTAATATATAATTGGCTCTCTTGTCTAACAGAGTCCACATTTCCGTCTTGTTGTCTTCTACAAAATGTAATAAGTCTTTTTCCAATTTTCTCTTGATTGCTGACTTCTTTTTCTTCTACCGAGTTTCTTCATGATTGATTTAATAGCTTCCACATGATTTGTATCTCAACTTTTCATGTGTATTATCTAATGATGTCCATTTCCATCTTGTTTGTTCTTCCATAGGTATAGTTCTTCTTAGAACACATTATCTTCCAAGAGATAGATATACAAGATATGTATAGAGACGATGCAAACAAGATATATACAGGAAATAAGAAGAGTGTTGTTACCTTTTTAGAAGAAGAAGTCTCTTCCATCCTGCTTAGTCTTATTTGTAAGTTCCTTTTCTTCGGCAATCGATGCTTCATGTTTCTCTTTCCTTTTCTTTAGATCGGGACACTGATTCTTGTAGTGACTGTACTTTTGACAGTTGAAACATTGTACTTTTGAGATGTCTTTCTCTTCATTTGGCTTCCTTCTTGAACCAACCTTCCTTTTGTTCCTGAAGTTATTGAATCTTCCTGTGAAAGCTTGATCGTCGTACTTCTTTTGGGGTTTCTCCTTTGTATTGATCCTTGATTCTTCTTGAGCACAGCAAGTCCAAAGTTCTTCAAAGGTCGGATACTCCTTTCTTATGTTCATTCTTGCGGAAAATGCATCCCATGTCTTGGGAAGACCATTGAGTACTATGTTCACCAATTCCTTCTCTGAACTGATCTCTTCAATAGCTTGTAGTTGATCTCTTAACTGGGAGATCCTCACAAAGTATGATGTTATGTTGTCATCCTCATTCATCTTCATGTCACGAAACTCATTCTTCAGACTCATAACTTGTCTAATGTTTCTGACTGAGAAGATATTTGTTAGGGAATCATACATATTCTTTGATGAGTCAAGATGGGAGATGGAGGGTATAGAGTGGTATTTTATGGAATCCAATATGATACTCATGGAATTGATGTGAACATCTTTGAACTTCTCCATAGCTGCAACATTCAATGGTTCCTTCTCTTTTCCTTCTTCAAACTCTGGCTTCACAATCTTTCCTTTCATGATATCCAACACTTTATTCTTGGCAAAGATGAGATCAATCCTTGTCTTCCACACTCTGAAGTTAGAGGCTCCATCTAAATTGTTCTCAGACTTCATAGAGTTCATCATGGCTACTTGACTTGGTCAAACCCTAGATTTGACCAGAAATTCAAACTTCACGCCTTGGCTTTCTGAGAGTACCAGGAGATGCGTTGGGCTAGGGCACACTGATATATCTAGAGATTAGGTCAATCCCTTCACTTAAGGTGCCTCAACAAGAGGTTTAGGGTTTCTTCAAATGCACCTGCTAGTAACCCTAGTTATAGTGTCTTAGAAGCTGCTTCTTCTAGTAACCCTAGCGGCAATTCCTCAACGAGCTCAATATCCTAGCGGTTATGTTTCCTTCCAACATTTAGACTGAATGAAGGAGGTGTGGGCCCATAACTTGTTAGAATATAGAATATGGTGTGCTCGTTTTACCATTGACGATACCCTCGTCACCCAACCATAGGCCGAAGCCACCCTCCGAGCACCTTAACCTTGACTAAGAATTCCTCCGGAAGCAAACCCTAGGCTAGATAGTCAAACAAAGGGTAGTGCACCTTTCCCCCAAGGATAGTGCATCAAAAAAATATGATCAGAAAGTCCAAACCCTAGCCAAGAGATAGTCCAAGCTAATACCGAAAACTAGTTGTTGTTACAGCTGCACCTGCAACCTTCCTCCACATGTGCGCACCAACTGGGAACTGCAATGCGCACCAAATGGGAACTGCAATTATGAGATGCTATCAAATGAGAATTGGCACCCTATATTTATACTAGTTCTGCCAGATTTGTTGGGGCCGACTTCTCCTTCTGGATATGTGTTTGTTCAATATGTTATTATTATTATTTCTAGACGACTTCATCTCTTGGAGGCTAATAACCTAATATAACTTATCTTCTTGAGCCGAAAAGACTTCTAGGGTTATTAGCCAACTCATTAGGTTTTTCTCTTGCTTTCCAGAGTCTTCTATTCTCATTAGGTTCACACGTGGAGGTAAATACCTCCCACAACTACCATAATATTAACATCATCCATTGTATGGTTCATTTGGGTTCACATATGTTATACCTTATAGTTACATTGAATATTTTTAAAGGGTTGAACATTTCAAAATGCATTACTGTTGGCATAGGGGAAGACCCAGGGTTCAACGCTTCAACAACACACCAACAAAACCCTAACTACTGACCCTTTCAGAAACACCTACAAAGCAGATGAAGTCTCATCGGAGGTAGAGATAGGGAGGGTTGTAGAACTCAAGTTATACAACCTAGCTGGGACACAGATCTATGATCACAATAATTAACATAGCACTTAGCAGTTAATATTCACTAGTATTTAGTCCTTTATCCACATCGCAGGTAAAACCCTAATTACAGAACAATGCATTATTCAACAAGATCTAACACATCCAAGCACTTAGCACATAGAAATAGATCATATCTATCATTCATTCATGTTATTAAGCACTAAGGTACTACATCATATGCATCTAACATACATAAAGATTCATCACTAAGCATAAATCACATCAATAGCAGAMAACAATTACAACACATGATGTACATGGTGGGGCTACATCCACCAACTCTTCTTCTTCTTTATTATCTTCTTTCAATATTCTTACATGCACAGAGCCACAAAACCCACTCTGCATAGGACAGGAGATCTACGCATACCTTGCCAGATCCTCCTTCCCCGAGCTAGGTCATAGCACAAAGCCTTCTTACACAGTCTGCACACAAGCCTCTAGATCTGTACTAAGCCGATTCTATTAGGTCTCTCCTTTCTTACATCACCTAGATATCTATTTATACATTACAAATGGGGCCTAAAACATGGGTAAGACTCATGGGTCGACATCCCATACCCGTTACATAAAACCTAAACCCAAAAATCCCTCAGAAAGGGGAGAGATCATGTGATCTCTACTTCGCCTAGGTGCTCCATCTTCGACTAGCTTGTCGAAGTCCAAAAAATGGTCAAACACGACCAAGGTTCTCCAAAACTTGGTTGAGTCCCAACATGTCCCCAACACTCACCTGTGACTCGTCCTGAGTCATTCTAACCTGGGAAAATCTTATTCGAAGGCCTTGAGCTTGGCTCGAGCTACCTCAATGTGTTGCATTGCCAGAGTCTCCTACTCGACGAACTCATGAATGATTTTCTCTATGACAGGTCCTTACAAGTGTTGTTCCACTGAGGTGACTACTTGTTCCAGTTGTGCTCCTTGTCCCTCTATCTCCTCAAAAAGTGTGTAGGATTCATCCTGTACTAGCTAGAGTATCTAGGTCACTTCCATGACTTTACTCTAGATGGCATGGACCTGTTGCTGAACTGCACACTGTTCTTGTGACCTTTTCACCTTCTCGATTGCTGACAGTACCTTCAATTGTTCTTGCACTGTTGTTTCTTGTTGCTTTTCTTCCTGGAGCTGCAACTCCAATGTCCTTAGTTATGGGTCCTATGCAAGGCGCTCATAAGTCTGCGCACTTCAATTTCTTAATTGGTTGCATTCCGAGGCCAACACCGTGATTCTTTCTACTACTCTCATGGAATTTTATTCTCTCTGGTCTCGCACTTCCTGTAGAGTTCTTGGAACTACTTACAGTTCCAGTTCTGCCACTCTTGCTTGAAGATGATGAATAGCTTCAGCGAGCTCCTCCACTTGAATCTCCACTGTGTCTTCTTCCATATGTGCGAGGCATGACACAAAGAGAAGTCCTCTGGTGACTACCTCCTTGACTCCCATCTGTTCCATGAGCAACTATTCTTTTTCCTTCTAGATCTGCGTTGTATCCTCTGCAAACATCGCCTATAGGTCATCTTTCTCTTGCTGTGCAACCCGACGTTTCTCTAAAGCTTCTTCCTTTTCATTCTTTAATGCCTTTATGGCCAACTCCTTTTCCTCCTAGACCCGACGAAGGCGAGCCTCTGTCAAATATTCTAATATGTGTAGCTAGGCAAGCTCATCTCCTACTTCTATGCCCCCTGATGAAAATGACGCAGTAGACACTGTGTGTCTCAAATAAAGAGCACCCCTTTGAGCTCCAACTCGATCCTATCAAACATTATCTCATGTTGGGCTTCGCTTCACTACAAAATGTCCTCTGAGGTATCTAATACAACGATGATGATGAGGTCAATATCTATTATCATCCACCATGAGCACAGTCTGTAATGGAGGATTATTTTCTCATGATTTCTTCTGTGTTGATGTTTTCTTCAGGGAAACCTTTCTTTTATTGGATGTCTCAACCTCCATGATGAGATCCTTAGGCGGTGTCACTTCACCATGTTTATGTTTGTTTTCTTCCGCTTCATTCTCTACCTGGTCTACTTCATCATGTCCTCCTCCTCTTAGTGAATCTGGTTTAGTTTCCTTTGATGTGTTGTTCATTTCTTATAATTCTTCCTTATTCTTCCTTCTGTTATTGCTGGGTCCATCATACTCTTCTTGAGTGACTACAGGAATTTCAATGAGGTCGGGGTCAAAGAGTTCTATTTTTTCAACCGGTACAAGGAACTCTGCAGGCCATTCCTTGGTTATTTATTCCATGTCCTCCTCTGTGAGTTTGTAATAGGAATGGAGATCTTCCTTGTGTTCGTCCCCACGCGTAGTGATGTAAATAATATGTGTGGAACACCGCATTGGATTTCCATTTTTTTTCCATGTCGCTCTAACACCAAAGCGTAGTGAAATTTGTGGCCAGTGGTTTAGACGGCTCAATTTTAGGGAAGGTCGCTCCTTTCGGCATCTCCCAAGCAATGAAGGAAATGAGAATACACAACCAACTAAAATGACAATTGTATCCCTGGTTTTGTTCTTCGTGACAATATTTCTCCAACTAGTTGATGAGGTAGCTCACCCAGTTCATTTGCATCCCTTCGATGCATTTTCCTGCGAGGTTGACGATGAACCCTGTGACCTGCGTTGGTCTGTTCTTCCTGATGAGCTTACCAATGGTCAACTGGAAAGCTAGGTGCACTGCACCATTTTGGATGGAGGATACCTTGTAGCCCCGCTTCCCCTTATCTACATCACCATAAGTTTCTTTTATTAGTTGTGGTAGGGCACGATCTGCAACCTTCCTTGGGTAAAAATCCTGAGGGTTGGGTCTTTGCATGCTCAATCTGGTGATTCGATGGATCAACGCCGGATCTATGATGATGCTATGATCCAACCACAGGTAACCACCATGGTAGCATGACAGGAGGAGTTTAACGCATGCGTTAACCTCTTCATGTCTGCCAAAGTGTGGTATCTTCATCACGTTAAGGATTGATGATCTTGCAATGTCCATGGTCCACTACTGGGGGATTATCTTCAACTTCTTCCCCATTGTCTTGGTCAAGTACTTGTGTGGAGCGAGCATTCCAGAATTCTTGTAGTCTCCCAAGTTGAAATCATTGATATTTAGCGTCATAATCTATCCTAACTACAATACAACTGCATGTATCCCCTTCGGAAGGTATGAAGTGATCGATGTATATTCCAAGTCTCTCGGGAACCCATCACGACTAACCACGCCAGCCAGAGGTGGGATATATTTAGGCAATATTGATGGGATGAGCTTCACATTTTCCAAGTCGTTGCGATGCTTGCTCCATTTCTTTGTCGCAGTTCAGGATGGACTAGATCGATGTGCAGTCGATGGAGATGCTTGCAATCCTCTTGTCAATGAGGCATGTGCTCCTGTCGACATGACCTTCTTCACCATGAGGTCAATCAAAATCTCTTCGAAGGATTTCTCTACTACGCTAAGGTCACTTGACATACACATTCAAGATCAAATATCTCGAGTATGTGTACAATCTCTCAAGGTAAGTAGAACAGGTGGCAAGGTCTCAATAAGAATTACACAAAATCAATTAGTTCTTTGTGGGCTCGGATAATCATAATTGAAAAAAGTGTCCCCAGTAAGACATTCAACGGGTTAAATAGCTAACATCATAACAGACTCCTCCAATGGGAAGGAATGCCTTAATCAATACAATTCCATTTGTTATGGCGCGGTTCCAACGGTCCAATGCGAACGTTCCAACAATAATTGTGTTTCTATTCATTCTGGAGCATCGTTCTAATAGTTGGGATGACTCTAATAGTCATATTTCTTTGTTGTGGTGAATTTCCTGTCGGTCTTGTTTGGTTATTCTGATGAGGTTCAAGTTCTGCAAACCTTCCTACTGTGAAGTCCTCTCTGGAAGCTCCTGCAATTTTTCTAGCTTTTCCTTCTTCTTACTGATCTTCCTTGCTTTCTTCCCTGTGATATGAGTCTCTGGAGTCCTCTTTCCATTCTTTTTTTAATATACTCTTAGTATAGTAACTTCGCATTGTTGAGGACATTTCACAGGTTTCGAGGGTAATACTTTTTATTTTACTAATTCTATAGTAGGTGCTCTACTCTTCTGCATGGAGAAGTTATTTAAGCCTTCTTATGTTCTTTCAACTTCGACAGCTAAGTCTCTGGCCCTTAGTTGCTTCGACTTGTCCTCTTGTTTTTCTATTAAGTGTGTTATTCTCTTAGCCATGAAATCCCTTAATTCTTTCTTTTTCTATTCTATAGCTTCCTCTTCTTCTCTCCTTCGGATCTAATCTCTCTCAATCCAAGTCCTTCCTAACAAAAGTGCAAAAGGGGCATTGTTCTCAACAAACTTAATGACCTCGAATCCTTCCTCTATCGATGTTCCATGAGCACTCATAGGTACATGAGTAATTCTTCCACATAGGATTATCATCTTTCCTTCAAACAATCCTCCTCCTCCCAATGAAGGAATCATAGAAGGCTTTCCCAAAATTTCCCAAGTACTTTCTAGAATAATGTTCACCTGTGTTTCTACATCCAATACACAATGTATGTCAAAGTCTCATATTCTTGTTTCTATGCACTCTTTCTCTTTTAAGATCTCTAATAAACTGATGTCTTTGTGATCATTTAGTGTTTCTTTCATCTGTAATAATATAGGCTTGGATTATTTCTGGTTCTTTGGCATATTCTTAGTCTCTTGACCTTCCTCATGGTTTTCGTGTCTCATGTTCATCTTTTCAACTTTAGCAATCATTCTAGGGAAATCCAAAACTTCATGTCCAATAGCCTTACAAAAAAGGCAAATAGGACCTCTACCAGGGCATTCCTTAGCAAGATGTCTCGCTATTAAGCAACTATAACAAAGATTCAATCCTCTCTTTCTCTTAAATGATCCCCAACCTTTCCTGTACTACGCACTGGGATCATAGTGATAGACCTGCAAAAAAATCTTTCTAGGGTCCTGCATCCACTTGTTAGTCCAACAATTCTTTCTATGCATAGGGATAACATATCTTTCACTATTTCTATAAGATATATTCATATCMCATCTTCTTTCTTCTAGTTGTTCCCTAGTTTTCAGACTAGGACGAACTCTATCAAATACACCTAGATCCATTCTTTCGAAACAAAAATTTCCACTTATCTTACCTTTATCAGAGCACCAAGATTTAAGATCTTACCTCTTTTCTTCAGATTGGACTTCTCTTCTTGTCACGGAGCTTCACAATTCAAGTAGATTTTTGCGCACTACAACAATAGATCTATGAACAGAGCTTTCTCTTTTCCTCAGTTCCCAGCAATCACAGTTTTAGGTACCAACAACAGAACCATTTGTTGGCACAGGGGTAGACCCAAGGTTCAACGCTTCAACAACCCACCAAGAAAACCCTAACTACCAACCCTTTTGGAAACACCTGTGAAGCAGATGAAGTCTCACCCAAGGTAGAGGCAGGGGGGATTGTAGGACTCAAGTTCTACAACCTAGCTAGGACACAAATTTGTGATCACACTACTTAGCAGTTAATATTCATTAGTCTTTAGTCCTTTATCCACATCATAGGTAAAACCCTAATTACAGAACAATGCAGTATTCAACAAGATCTAACACATCCAAGCACTTAGCACATAGACATAGATCAGATCTAGCATTCATTCATGTTATTAAGCACTAAGCTACTACATCATATGCATCTAACATACATAACGATTCAACACTAAGCATAAATCACATCAATAGCACAAAGAAAGTACAAAATAGGATGTATGTGGTTCACTCCAGTGTGGGGATATGCCCACCAACTCTTATTCTTCTTTATTATCTTCTTTCATTCTTCTTACATGCATAGAGACACAAAACCCACTCTGCATAGGAAAAGAGATCTATGTGCACCTCACCAGATCCTCCTTCCCTGAGCTAGGTCACAGCACAAATCCTTCTTACACAGTCTACATAGAAGCTTCTTACAATCACTTGCACTTAGCTCTACAAGTCTTAACACATAGTATGCACAAAGCCTCTAGATCTACACTAAGCCAATTATACTAGGTCTCTCATTTCTTACATCACCTCGATATCTATTTATACATTACAAATGAGGTCTAAAACATGGGTAAGACCCATGGGTCGACATCCCATACCCGTTACATAAAACCTAAACCAAAAAAGCCCGCAAAAAGGGGCGAGATCCCGTGATCTCCCCTTCGCCTGGGCGCTCCATCTTCGACCAGCCTGTCGAAGTCCCAAAAATGGTCAAACAGGACCAAGGTTCTCCAAAACTTGGTCGAGCGCCAACAATTACAAGTGGTATATTGTTACAATATGGATTAACATGGAGTTATGAAAACATGCTAGAGGTATTTTTTGTGTGATACAGAGACTTGTCCACATGATATA
Source organism: Picea sitchensis (assembly GCA_010110895.2). Lineage (NCBI taxonomy): Eukaryota > Viridiplantae > Streptophyta > Pinopsida > Pinales > Pinaceae > Picea > Picea sitchensis. The sequence goes on along the minus strand of SNQJ01S0046703.1, from coordinate 132,885 downwards.
GGGGTAGATTTGATGACATGTCATACACTTTTTATGGAAGGTTGGTTGGAATCATTGTTTATTTCACCATGCATTGAAGGGGACAAGATGTAGGTAATCAATACACATCCTGTGTTGCATTATGACCCTTTTTCCTTGGATTGTGGTCATTTGTGATTGTTGGAGGTTGAAGAAATGAGTTGTAAGATCTGCTAGTCAGAACCCTTTCTCTTAATAGTTTCATAACAAACTCGACCATTGGTATAAAAGTGTCATATGCAGAGGTAGAGACTCACAGTATGTTTTTCATCTTTTACAATACTTCTATTGTTTTCAATGGTTACATTTGGCTTTGTATGATATTACAGTGTGCATAAATGACTTCTCTTTCCTTMTATGTCGTCTGTTGAAAAATAAAGTCAATGAAATGTTTTTTAGTAGAAGAATGGTCATAGCTTTGTTTGTTTTCTCCATACTCGCACTTTCCATGTTAGTTTACAAAGAAATAAAAAAATGTGGSCACCCGATGGTTTACATACAATTCAAGTTTGAAGTCCTATTCTCTTTGTTATGTTTTCCTACACATTTGAGGGATAACTAAGTCAATTCTTATGAATAAGTTAATGGGTTGACATTATGAGTAACTGTTGAAATATTGAAGATGGGTTTCGAGCCTAGGTCAGAAATTCGAATTGATATATGGTTGTTGGGTTTCATTTACAATTTGAATTTGATTTTGAGTGGCATGTTGAAATAAATGGATTCTATGAAAATAAGCAACAGGCTCGAGATTAGGTTGTTCTAATTTGAATACTTCACATTTCTACCAATTAGGCAATAGATTCTCCCTGTTCTTATTTATGCGACCATTGCGAAGAGTTGGTTGGGTTTAATTAAATTTTGGAAAAAATTTCTATGCATATAATGTTGGTTTATTTTTATTGGGGTTCAACAATAATATGATCAAACTTGATTGTGTTGATTGTTGACATCATTCTCATTTGGTATTTATGAATGATTATTTTTCAGGATGTTATGAGATTATGAATAAGAGATGATTACATAGAATCAGTAACCCTTCATTTAATTTTACTTTACGCAAATTATTCCCTTTAATCCCATTCATTTATTTATTTTTCACATATATTCCCCGCCTATGTAATTAAGATGAAACATATTGCATGAAAACAACATAGTTTGAAGAATAATCAAGAGGCAAGTTTTGTTACGGCAACTGTGAAAGATATAACCTGGATACTATTTTGGAATGATTGGTTCTAGTTTTGAATGAGATAGAAATAGTAGAGATATTTGGGTTGATCGTATGGTGAAATTTATTAAAGGATGTCATATTTTAATCATATAGAACAAACCTCCCTCATTATTTTCACTTTACATAAGACATTTTCCTAAAATCCCTATCATTTATTTCCTTTTTTAATTCCATTCTTATCTATATAATTAATGATATGCAAGAGAAAAGATTACTATTTTTAGCATGATTTAAAACAACATAGTCAAAGATGTAAAAGAATGAGTTAATTACTCCAGTTGACACTTGTAGATATATTATGGAATAAGAGAATGGTCAGACTTGTAGACTTGTGTGGAACTGATTGGATTTGGTGAATGGATGATATATTTCTATTCCCTTTTCAGTTTATTCCTTTTCACTTTCCATTTGTGTTGTATGGTTGTGTCTTGTCAGAGCCAATTTAATCTTTTAGAAAAATGGTATTAGATGTCTTAAATATTACTGTTGTTTCATGCTTATGTCAACTGGATTATCATGATTATAGATGGTTTTCTTTAGTAGAGGAAGCAATAGAGGAGGAAATAGAGAAAGAAGAGGTCGAGAGCCTAATACCTTTTGGCAACCCGGGGGTCACAAAAACTGAGGTTTTCTATTCATTTTGATGTTGAATCTGATGTGTTTCAGTAGCTRATCCAATCAAGCCACTTAAATCTTGGTGGTTAGCAAGCCTTTCCAAAACCTCATGTAGCCCAAAATGTTATCTTGCAACCTCACCTTGGTATAATGAACATTCCTAAGTCTCCTATGTAGCTTAACGTTGATGGATGGGGAAATTTATCTTTTAATCCTTCTTTTGGAGCCAATCAGTGGCCTATGCCTCCCTCTCCACCACATGTTCATAATTTTGTTACTAATTCATCAATTCCTTTACCTCCATTTCAACTAGTACTACAAGTCCACACAAATGCTACACATAAATCCATGCCTACTCCGCTTTCACCAAAGGATCGCAAGAGTACACCACATTGGTGTTAGATTGACAAAGGTAAACAACATGTTAGTTCAACCAACATGCCAAAATCCTCCTCCCCTACTCATTCAAAGATCAAATTAGAAGGCACTAGGAAAATAAGTCTACATGAAGAACATCTTGAGATTCCACAACCAAAAGAGAAAAATTCTCAATATGAGGACTTTATTAAAGAAAGAGATGAATTTTTCTAGAGGAAGTTTCCTRAATTATTTTAATTATGTTTAGACATATTTTGACCGTGACACTTTTTGAGGACAAATGGAAAAACCATGGTATTTTATTTTGAGATTTTTAAATATCAAGTTATTTTACGGGAGTCACAAGTGTTTTTATGCCATGGTATTTGAGATGCATATTTTGGGGCATGTTATGTGATGTTGATACATATTTTTATCCGATTGTTCTTTTGTTGGAGAGACAAGGAAAATCTATTTTGATTATTGAATTAGAAATAAATTATAGAGGGCTACACCACCTATTTAGTTATTATTTAATTACTATTGTCCTTATCAATAAAGATATTGTCCTTTTATTTAACTAAAGTTAGTTAACTTTAGTAACTAAAAGTAGTTCAACTACTAGAGGAACTACCTTTTAAAATAAAAGGAAAAGCCAATGGACAAAAAAGATATGAGGAATTTGAGAGAAATACTTCTGATAAGGTTTGCTCTTGTTTCATATTGATATTTATGAATTTCATCTTTCATTTTTTGAGTTTCTTAAAAATGCTTAATCATGTTGTTGATAGTAGGATCTTTCTAAAGGTGTCAAAGAAGAAAGGACTAGGATTTGACATGCTTTAGACGATCATTCAATTCTCTTGATAGGATGTGTAGTGTTATTAGAATTTATGAATTGATTTTCAAGTGTGATTTTTGGCCCTCAACCAAGTTTTGAGGAAATCTTGGTCAGGTTTGACCACTTTTTGGACTTCAACGCAGTGATCGAGGAAGGAGCGCCCAGGTGGAGCTGAGATCATGGATATCACTTGTTTTGAGGGATTTTTGACCTAGCATGGGGTTCTTAGGGTTTTGTAATGGGTTATGGGATGTCATCCCATGGTTTTACCCATGATTAGGCCTTTTTCTAAGCAATGTAAAAGTATAAATAAAAAAGAATGTAATGTAGTGAGGGGGATGAAATTAGCTAAGTGCAAGAGGCAAGTAGTTCTGAGTTTCTTTGTGCAACAAAACATGTATGCAAGGCTCTTTTCTTGACAGAGGAGTTCCCTCTATGCCTTGACCTGATTTTGGGAAGGTGGATCTAGTGCTTAGTGCATAGATCACCTGTCTGGTGAAAATCTTGGCACTATGGCTTAGTGCACAGGAGAAAACAAATGTAAGATATTGAAGCCTAATAAAGAAGAAGAAGTAGTTGGTGGACGTAGCCCCACACTGGGGTGAACCACATATATCATGTGTTGATGGTTTTCTTAGTGATATGATGTTTATGCTATGAATATGCTTAGTGCATTGATTGTTATATATGATAGATAGATCCATGAATTCTTAGTTCTTTATTTATGTTGAATGTGCTAGATCTAACTTATGATGTTGAGTGTGATGTATATTTTTTCATTGTTACTATGTCGATCTATCCTTAGGGTTTGTTCCATGATGTGAATACAATTGATAAGATCATGCATGTTATATTCTAAGTACTTTGTGAAGTGTTATAATCATAGATCTGTGTCTTGGCTTGGTTACAAACACCTTAGTCCTGTAACCCCCCTACCTCTACCTCGGGTGAGACTTTTCCTGCTTCACAGGTGTTACCTAAAGGGATGACATTTAGGATTTTGTTGGTGCGTTGTCGAAGAGTTGAACCCTGGGTCTGCCCCTATGCCAACAAATGGTTCCGTTGCCGGGAACTAAAATTGTGATTGCTGGGAACTGAAGTAAAGAAAAGAGAATCTTTTTGCGTAGATCTAATGTTATAGTTCATAGTACTCTACTTTACTTGTGAAGATCTGTGCTAAAAAATAAACCCAATCTGAGGTAATATCTTGAAAGAGGTAAATATTTTTACTTTGATAGAGTAAGATAAGTGGAAATTTTTGTTTCGAAAACATAAATTTAGGTATGTTTAATAGATCATGTCCTAGTCTGAAAGCTAGGGCACAATAGGAAGAAAGAGTTGATCTAAGTAAGGCTAATAGAAATGAAGAAATATATGTTATTCCTATGCATAGAAATAATTTTTTGACTAACAAGTGGATGCATGAACCTAGAAAGAATTTTTACAGATTGCAGGTCCAACACTATGATCCTAGTGCGATGTACAAGAGGAAGAGAGGGTTGACAATATGTTATAACTGCAGATGACTGGGACATCTTGCTAATAAATTCCCTGGTATATGCCCTATTTGTCTTTGTTGTAAAATTGTTGGTCATGAGGTTGAGGATTTCCCAAGGATGATTGCTAAAGTTTAACAAATGAACATGAGCCAAGAGAATAAGATCATGTTAGAAGATCAGAAAGAGAAAGGATTAGAGGAAGTTTAGACTACATTAGTACAGTTAAAATAAGCAATGAATGATCACAAAGATGTCATTTTACCAGAGATCATGAAATAAAAATAGTGCATAGGTACAAGAATAGGAGACTTCGACATAGACTGTGTCATGGATGAGGAAACACAAGTGAATATTATGACAAAAAG
>SNQJ01S0046703.1:114746-127946 GCA_010110895.2 Picea sitchensis | reverse complement strand
TCGTTTGGTTTTCTATTCTATGTTAACCCATTTTGATTCACAGCAAACCTGTTCTGCCCTGCTGAGCCCAACAGGGCATGCTAGTGCTCCCATTCTTGCTCACCCGACGACGATTCGAGCACGAACACCTACTATAGTATCTTCATTGGGAAGAATAGATTTATTCAAAGGAAAGATGATAACCTTATGTGGAAGAATTACTTATGTGCCTGTTATTATTCATGGAACATAGGTTGAAGAGGAATTTGAAGTCATTAAGTTTGTTGACTACAACACCCCTTTCCCTCTTTTGTTTGGAAAAGACTTGGATTGAGAAGGATCGGATCATAAGGAAAGAAGATGAAGAAGATACATAAAATAAAAATCAAGAACTAAGGGATTTCATAGCTAGGAAAATAGATCGACTGACAGAAGAACCAGAAGTTAAGTTGAAGCAGCAGAAGGAAAGAGAATTAGTTCTCAAAATTGGAAGAGCGCAAGAAGGATTAAGGGACCTATCCATGCAAGAAGAAAGTAAATCCACCCAAGAAGTGGTAAGGGAAAGGATATAAACTTCGAACCCATTGGAAGAACATCACCACTACGAAGTCACTACAATAGGAGAAACTAAGAATAAGAATGGAAAGAAGAATCCATAAATAGTTAGAGAGGCTTAGATCATAGGTCAGAAGGCAAAGAAGCTTAGTAAGAAGAAAGCCAAGTTGGAAAAGCTACAGGGAGTTACAGAGAAGACTTCCCAGGAGGCATATTTGCAGAATTTGAACCTCGCCGGAACAACAAAACTGCGCAGAATGGGACTTCGCCTCGACGAAGCTATATGATCATTGGAAGCACCCCGACCATTAGAACGACAATACAAAATGGCTAGGAAATGAATTTATGGGAGAATAGACTGTGTTTGGGACGTTGAGACTGTGCCATAACAAACAAATTCAAGTTAATGGAAGCATTCCTACCTGTTAGAAGAATCAGTTACGACGCTTGCTTATTTAACCCATCAGATCCTGTGTCAGGACCACTTGTTTCCATATGTGATTAACGTTGCTAATGGAGAAATAATTGTGTGTTGAGCTGTGATTTTAGAACCTAGACATCGTCAGATTCTTGCCTGTCCATTCGCCTACCCCTACTTATTCGTTTAAAAGTGAGAATGTCGGGCGAACAGACTGAGTTAGAGAAGTCTGTCGAGGAGGTCCTTAAGACGTTGATGGCTGAAAGAGCTACGTCTGAAGGTGTTCAAGCATCATCGACTAGGGAACTGCAGGCTTCCCCTTCGACTGCACGACGTTCAGGTCATACTAACTCTGTGATTGAGAGGCGAAGTAAACCTCATGAGGATATAGCTAATGTGAAGCATATCCCGTCGATCTTACCTGATTATATCCCACCTTTGGCTAGCGCTGTTAACCACGACAGCATCCCATGGGACTTCAAGTACACTTTGATCACCATGTACATCCTGAAGGGGATACACGTAGTTGGAAGCCAGTTGGGATAGATCCCATAACTGAAGAATAATGACTTTAACCTTGGAGACATAAAGAATTGCGCCATGCTCGCCCCTCATAGATACTTAACAAAGACCACAGGGTAGAAGCCTCTCATTTTCGTCCAGTCATGGATTAAGGAGATGGTGTAGTCCGCAATACTCAACGTGATGAAGATCCCTCATTTTGGTCAACATCAGGAGGTTAACACTTGTGTTAAATTCCTCTTGTCATGCATTCATGGTGGATACCTCTAGCTCGATATGTGGATTACTGTGGATCCAGTGCTCATCCACCTAATCACATGATTGAACATGTAGGGACATAAACCTCAGCAGTCATACCTAGGGAAGACCTCATATCACTCCCTGGCATTGTGCATCAAGGAGGCATATGAAGAATTTGAGAAAGGAAAGTGAGGCTACAAGGTAGCCTCTATCCAGGATGATGCAGTGTGCCTCATTTGCCAACTCATAGGTGGAAATATCGTATGAAATAACTTCCCCACATAGGTCACTAGGTTCATGGTGGACCTTGCAGGGGAATGCCTGGAGGGAATTCAAATGAATTGGGTGAGTTACCTCATCAACGAGCTTGAGAAAGAATGTTGTGAAGCGCAGGATCAAGGATACGAGTTCCACTTCAGCTGGCTACTCATGATGATTACATTTGCCGCTTGGAAAATGCCGGAGGGAGCAACGTTTCCAGAAATTGAACAATCAGATCCATTGGCAGCTAGATTTTCTACATTATGAATGACATGTTGAAGCAATGGAAGTTGAACGTAGTTTTTCATGCCTAATATCAACAACTAAAGGTTTCCATAGAGTTGTTTTCATGCATGACACCATGAACCTTGCACTAGTACAGACCGATATCCAAGTTCCATGGAGATCCAAATTTTATATATATCACTGTGCACAAGGATGAGAGCAAGGAATAATTACAGTCCTATTACAAGATGACTGACAAAGACATGGAGCAGATCACCAAGGAATGGTCAGAGGAGTTCCTTGTACCTGTTGCAGATGCAGAGCTCTCTGACACTAACATTATAGGAAGCCCCTTGGTCACCCAGGTCGAGAATGTTGGACAAACCAACACGAAGAAGAAGAAGAAAAAGGAGGAAGTCCAAGATGAACAGAATGATGAGGAAGACAACGCCTATGAAGGAAATGGATCTGGCTTCCTAGGAGGAGGAGGATATGAAGTAGATGGACAGGGAAGAGGGGATGAAGGAGAAAAGAAAGGAGAAGGTGAAACTACCTTGCCAAAATATCCACCTGTCGAAACAATAACTCTACAGAAGAGGAAGGTTTCTCTGTAGAAACCTTCGACAAGAAAGAAGACCCACACTAGTAAGCCCCAGCTAAATGTTACACTCACATTAGATGAAATCAGTCTAGTCCATGGAGTGATGGAGGATGCATTCGAGGATCTCTTGTAGATATATGGAGTGAAGCAGGACGAACTATATGGTAGGATAGAAAAGGAATTGAGAGAAGTATAGGAAGCTATTTGCTTGGTCCACACAATCCCTACAATGCCTTCCTCATCAGAGACTACAGAGTTGGGGGATGAGCCAGCCCAACTCTGAAGACTTGCAGATGCAACAGAGGCTCGAATTTAGAATGTCCAAGAAGAGAAGGAGAAGTCTATAGGAGCCTTGAAGCAAGAAAAAGAAGATATCTTGGAGAAATTACGAGTTGCACGGTACTATGTAACCACTTATGAAAATGAGAAAGATGAGTTCCGGACGATGCTCAAGGAAGACAAAGCAAATATACAGAGGGAAAAGGACCAGTTTCTCGCAGAGGAGACTGCAGTCAAGTAAGTGGTGAGCGAATAACTTCACTCTGTGCCAGGCTTGGCATAGGAGGAACATAAGGAAATCAAGGTTTAAGTGATGAAGCTCGTTGAGGCCATCCAGAATCTTTAAGCAAGGGTAATGGAGTTGGATATCCAAGCATTACCAAGCACTCCACAGGAAGTGTGTGACCAGAGGGAGGAAGCTACTAAGAGAGTAGTTGAAAGGATCACATCCCTCGCCTCAGAATGCAAGTAGCTGAGCAAGAAACGTGTGCAGACTTATGAATGCCTCGCAGAAGATCCAGAGTTGAGGAAACTAGAAGTGAAACTACAGGAGGCACAGCAGCAGGAAATGTCACTACAGGCACAAATGAAGCTACTTACTATAGTCGAAAGAATGAAGAGGTCTCAAGAACAATGCGCGTCCCAACAGTAGATTATCACCATCCATGGAAGATTAATGGAAGTCACATAGAGGCTACAACCAGTGGAGGATGAAGATTGCACAGTGTTTGAAGATATCAAAGGACAAGGCTCGCAAATAGACCAAGTGTTTGCAACAGTGGAGCAACACCTTAAAGGGCCTGTTACAGAGCAAATGATATAGGAGTTCATTGAGCAGGAAACTTAGGTGAAGAAACAAGTCGAGGTAGCTCGAGCTAATATCGAGGCCTTCGAAGTAGTGCTACCCAGATCTAAGTGACTTGGGATGAGTCACAGATGAGTGTTGGGGGCTTGTTGGCCCTTGACCAAGTTTAAGGAAATATTGGTCAAGTTTGACCACTTTTTGGACTTTGACGCAGTGATCGAGGAAGGAGCGCCCAGGCGGAGTTGAAATCATGGATCTCACTTGTTTTGTGGGATTTGTGACCCAACATGGGGTTCTTAGGTTTTTGTAACAGGTTATGGGATGTCGGCTCATGGCTTTACCCATGATTAGGCCTTTTTGTAAGAAATGTAAAAGTATAAATAAAAAAGAATGTAATGTAGTGAGGGGGATGAAATTAGCTAAGTGCAAGAGGCAAGTAGTTATGAGTTTCTTTGTGCAACAAAACATGTATGTAAGGGTCTGTTCTTGATAGAGGAGTTGGATCTATGCCTTGACCTAATTTTGGGAAGGTGGATCTAGTGCTTAGTGTGCAGATCACATGTCTGGTGCGAAGCTTGGCTCTATGGCTTAGTGCATAGGAGCAAACAAATGTAAGATATTGGAGCCTAATAAAGAAGAAGAAGCAGTTGGCGGACATAGCCCCACACTAGGGTGAACCACGTATATCATGTGTTGATGGTTTGATTTGTGATATGATGTTTATGCTGTGAATATTTTTAGGGCATTGATTTTTATATATGATAGATAGATCTATGAATGCTTAGTTCTTTATTTATGTTGAATGTGCTAGATCTAACTTATGATGCTGAGTACGATGTATATTTTTTCATTATTACTATGTCGATCTATCCTTAGGTTTTGTTCTGCGATGTGAATAAAGTTGATAAGCTAATGCATGTTATCTTCTAAGTACTTTGCAAAGTGTTATAATCACAGATCTGTGTCCCAGCTTGGTTACAGACACCTGAGTCCTGTAAACCCTCCTGCCTCTACCTTAGGTGAGACTTCGCCTGCTTCACAGGAGTTTCCTAAAGGGCCTGTAGTTAGTGTTTTGTTGGTGTGTTTTTGAAGCATTGAACCTTGGGTCTACCCCTGTGCCAACAGTGATTGAGAATATTTTGTAGAGTCAAGACTTGGTGGGTTTGTGACTTGGTTGATCCACTATATACAGTTTTGGTATTTTTCTTTCAGACACTAGTTATTTATGTATGATGTTGAATTTCATCTTAGACCTCTAAGTACGATCTTGGTCCTCATCCTCACAGGGATTTGAAAAGAGGCATTCTTGATGTAACTCAGAAAGCATTTTATCAATAAAATCTGGTTTTTGTCAATTGAGACATGTGTATTTCTGCTTCTTAGATTGGAATATTTCTTTACTTCATTCATTTTATTCAGTAACCATTTACATAAAAAAATTATATTTTATTTTAATTTTGAAACATACAACTTTAAAATAACATCAGGTCCATGAACATGTTTCTTGAGGGTTGATTGATATTTTTGCAAAGCTATAAATCCAAGGTGACTTTCTTGCCTATCTTACCTTAGCCTAGTAATATTCAAAAATGCTTGATTGAGGATTTTCCATTCCTCTCATCAAAATTTATTTAGCGACCATACTAGGGAGTAATATTTTACTCTCTAGTTCAGTTCTTTTGTATATTTTTTTATTATTTTAATGAATTTGCCTACCCGACAATGACCTAGTTTTAGATTTCCTAATCAAACCAATATTGCATATTTTCATTTTTACTTTATTCTTGGAACTTCCTATAACCAAGCAGAACTAGAATGTTCTTGGGAAGCCATTGTCATAGATATTGAAATTCAAGAACAAAGAGAGGCCCTTCAGAGGCAAGATCAAAATAAACCTCCTTGGTAATTTTACTGTCTTATGTCCACCCATTCATGTCATTCCATATGTCAAAGCGGTCAATATCCCAAATTTAATCCTCTCCTAGAAATAGGAAGGAAAAAGAGGTTGTTGAGAATCTTTAAGCTAGACTTAGGTGGTCTTTTTCTTATTCATCTTCAGAAATAACTGATATTTTTGTATATTTCCATCTTTGGAAGCCAACCATGACTTCATCTGGTGGTGGTACTGGTATTTCAGGTGGTTCTACATCCTTAGAATCTTCAACATCTTCCTTGATAGGAAGTGTGTATAGTCATTGTAATCATGTGGTATCTACAACAAATCCAACCAAAGTAATTAAACATTTTGGTTTGTTCAAATTTCAGGAATATCTTGATACTACACTATGGCATGTGTCATCTCCTCTTGATCTAGCTCTAGCTACAACTCCATTACCTAAATTCAAATATCATGTACCCAAATTTTCTGCAAATGGCACAATATCAATCAAAGAATCCCTCATTGCCTTTCCCAACACTTGTCATAATATAGGGTCAAATGATAATGATATTTGCATGCACTTATTTGTTAATTCTTTAGAGGGAAAGGTTGTTTCTGATTTTTTTGAATTACCTCCAAAAATATTCTCTATTTGGGTTGGATTGTCTTATTGTTTCAAATCTACATACGGACACCCCCAAAGTCCAACAGATAAACTTAAGGATTACAATAATCATGTTTTCAACAAGGGTGAAACCATCAAATCTTTCAATTTGTGTTTCACAAAGTTGTATAATCAAATCCCAAATTTAATCACACCCCATAATCAAGCCGCTTGAATGCATTATTATAATACCTTACTCGCTCCTTATAGACATAGGCTTGAAGAGAAGAGTGCTAATAATCTAGGACCAACTTTAAAATTTTGTTTGGAATATGAAGATAAATTGGCTAGGACAAGTCTTCCAAGTCAAGACTATGTCAAACAAAATGACATGTTAACTATTTTACAGCTAGTACAGGAAATGAGAAATCATATGATTTCTTTTGAAAGGAAAGGGGTGACTTCAACATCAACCCCTACTGAATCTTCCATACAATATTTTTTAATAAATCAACCTATTAATTCTCATTTTCATACTCAACCAAACACTATTATTTATATAGCTTGGTGTAATTTTTGTGATGATAACCATGAAGAAAGTACATGTGAGGTCTAGAAGAGAGTACAAGAGTAAATCTTTGGAAAAAAGGTGGATGAAACTATTTCTTCCTTATATTAGGATCTTGAATAATATGTTATGATGGTAGATACAAGGAATAAATCATATGAAAACAAGGGAAAGAGCGGTAATCCAAAAACCAATTTTACCCCGATTTCATCCTCCCAACAGAAAAACCCTCAGGTTACAAAGGGTACCCAAAGTCAATAGGTTTCTACCTCATCCCCTTATTCTTCTAAATACAACATTCTCAAGAAAATAACTACAAATAAAGCAAATGCAACCTCACTGGATATGGTCACCATCCCAGAACAATAGAGGCATATGAAAGAATTTATGGAAGGTTAAAATTCTACTATAACTAGTGTATTGGAAGAGTCTAATGAAGAAGAATTGTACATAAATAAAATATTTGTAAATAATCCTAGGATATATATAAAAAAATACTCAATTTTATGTATCAATAAAAATAATGGATAAAATATCCCATTGTTGCTTGATTGATGGTGGGTCAGGTTCCAATGTAATGTCAAAAATTATAATGGAAGATTTAGGTATTTCATGCACCAATGAAAGTTCTAAAATTATGTTTCCATATAATAGTCAACAACATGTTACAATTGCAGAGATTAAAGATGTAACATTGGTCCTATGTGTGCCTCCAAAAATTAGAACTACTTGTAACATCCAAGTCATAAACATGCCAGTTAGTAATTATTCTATCATTATAGGAAGAGACTGGAAAGCTTTGATTGTTGGGTACATTTCTCTAGATGGACATCACATGTCCCTCCCAAAAAATGGAAAGAATATCATTGTTTCTTAGGGAAGGATGCATATCACCATACATTGAAAGTCTTCCTCAACCTACTATAAATGATGTTGAAGAATATATTTGTGTATATTCTATATTTCTTGAATAAGATGATGATTTTGGTTTACCCTCTTCAGAAACTGAAGACAAAATGTGGCATATGCACTTTGATGGTGCTTTTTCTAGTGAGTGTAATGGTGTAGGTATTATATTATACTCTTTTGTAGGAAAAAAATCATAATTTTTCCTATAGATTAGAATTTGCTTGGATAAATAATATTACATAATTTTAAGCCTTGATCTTAGGAATGGAAAATTCTTTTAATTTGGTCTGTTATCATTTAACTATGTTTAGGGATTCTGAATTGATTATAAATCTAGTTAGAAAAGTTTATACTCCCACAAACAAGTTACTGAAAAGATATACTCAAGTAGGGTTGTATTTAATATCAAACTTTTTATCTTTTAACATCACTCACATCATAAGAGAATTGAATTCCATGGCTGATAGGCTTGTTGTTTTTTCTGCAAATCCTACAAGGAAGCTACTTCCTCAAAGACCATATTGTGCATTCATATCATTGTATCATCCTCATTTCCCAAATAATGTAGAATCATGGCAAGTCTTTCTTAATGATGAGAGAATTTATGATTTCATACAGAATGAGCCTCTTAAGAAAAAGGAAATTATATATTTAGAAGAAAATTAATTTCCTAAGGGACTGAATCCTCTAGAGAGTTCATTCTCATAAAATGTTGTTGGTAATAAGAAGAATATAGAGGAAGATGTGTCTAAACAAAATATTGGTGATACTATCTCCTTGAATATTGGAATTCAGGATGAAATAAATATTTTAAATATTGGATCCCAATGTTCAGATGAAGAGAAACAAAAATTCATGGATCTATTACATGATTTCAAAGATGTTTTCACCTATTCATATGAGGATCTTTGCATTTTTTATCCTAATATCATGCAACATGCTATTCTTATCAAGGAAGAAGCAAAACCAGATAGGAAAAAACAAAGACCTATTAACCCTTCCTTAGAGGCAACAATAAGAAAGGAAGTTGAAAAATTAATCAATGCTCACATCATTTTTCCTGTAAAATATTCTGAATGGGTGTCAAATCTTGTTCCTGTACAAAAAAATAATGGTGATATCAAATTATGTGTTGATTTTCGTGCTTTAAATAGGGAAAGCTTAAAATATAATTCTCCTCTTTCGAACATGGAATTAATTATGCAACAAATGGAAGGATCAATGATGATGTCCCTTCTTGATGGTTTCTCATGTTACAATTAGATCAAATTCAATAGGGTAGATAAGTACAAAACCAAATTTACCACTTGTTGGGGCACATTTGCATATGAAAGAATGCCTTTTGTCTTGATAAATGCAAGCGCCAATTTTGAATGGGTCATGCAAATGTCCTTTCACAGTCTTATCGATAAGATTATTCAAGTTTATCTAGATGATTTAACTATTTATTCCAGAAACCAACAAGATCACTTTGATCATCTTAGAAAAGTTTTCTTTTGATTCAGGAAGTTTGGAAGGTCTTTGAATCCGACAAAATCTATTTTGGGTGTCAAACGGGATAAAATTCATGGTCACATTGTTTTTTATTCAAGAATTAGTATTGATCTTGAGAGGGTTACCTCCATTCTAAATCTTCAATCCCTTACTTCTAAAAACAAAATTCAATCTTTTATGGAAATTTGTTTTTTAGAAGGTTTGTTCTTGATTTTGCTATAATGGAAAAACCTATTCATAACATTTTGAAACATGATTAATTTTTCTCATGGAATGAAGATGCTAAAAAATATTTTGTAGGAATAAAAAATCATTCAGTTCTGCACCGGTTTTGGCGAAACCGAACTTTGAAAAAGATTTCATTATATATAAAAATGTTATCGAAGAGGTGACATATGCTATCCTTCTTCAAAAAGATGATAAAAATAATGACCAACCTATAGCTTACATGAGTCAGAGTATATCATATGATGAAGTCAAATATACAATAATTGAAAAACATACATATGCTCTTGTTAAATCTATAGAAAATAATTTCCACTATTTATTAGGAAATCACATAGAGGTAGAAGTACCTTTGCTTGTTGTCAAGTTTTTTCTTTATCAAACTCATCTTTCAGGAAAACTTGCACATTATCTTGCCAAAATTCAAGAACACGATTTCGTGATAACAACTTCTCATACAATCAAGGGACGAGATCTGGCTCAACATCCTGAACCAAGTGTAACTTCCAAAAATGATGAGGATGATCTATATGCTATTTTTATTATTGAAAAGGAAAAATATTGAGTTAGCAGAACATCCTTGGTACAAGGAAATTCTCTATTATTTACAGTTTTAAAAATGTCTTAATAATATAGAAAGTCATCAACGTAATAGGATTCATTTGGAATCTATATATTTGATATTGGGATCTTCTCTTTTTGGTAGAACTGCTGATGGAATGTTGTTACATTGTCTAGATGATACAATATCCCAAAATATATTCAAGAAAATTCATGGATCAACAAATTCATGCATTCATGTCAGTGGTCATTTCGTTGCAAAAGCCACTGCTTTTAAAAATTTAAGAACTGGATATCACTATCCTTTAAAACCATTTCTCCATGAATTTCCTTTATCAAAGTGGGGATTATATTTCATCGGTCCAATTAATACTCTATCCTCTATTGAACATACTTTTATTCTTGCAGCAACAAACTATTTTACTAAGTGGACTGAATTTGTTCAACTAAAAAATGCACAGGATGAGCAGGTAATTACCTTCAAGGAATCTAGTGTTTTGTAACACCTATAAAAAAAATGATGCTATGAAATATTATAAAATCATATTCACTAATGTAACACCTATAAAAAATGCTATGCAATAGTAGGAAATCATATTACCTTGATATAGGATATAACTCTTTGACAAATTTTCAATAGCTAAACATTCAAATTTGTATCCAAATATGTGAATATATTAAGAGGATGAGATAAGTAAGAAATTATCTTTACGCTTTAAAATATTAAATAGAACATAACAAAATATACCATGTGAAATACCTCCTCCATAGTATGTTGAAGATGAACATTTGCAATGTAGTTCTCCCAGTAGTAGGAAGGTGTTTCCAAGCATTCTTTTCTTTCACTTTCTTTCCCGCTTAACCAAAGTGAAAAAACAAAACTAACCACCCAACCAACTAGGATCCTAGCCAACTTCCTAGCTCCAAGAAACCTTTTGGTTTATTGTCCCTCCATGCCCGCAACTCCAAGAACAGTAAAGTACAAATGCTCTAAGAATACTATCACAATAATTATCCCAACCTCTCAATCTCCTCTCCTATTTATCAAGTTTCCATTTCCCCTTCCCCAAGTCTCCTCAACCACTCTCATTATTAGCCATCAAACTCCCTTATCTATATTTTTTGGAAAAGTTTAAAATAAAACTAAAATATAAACGACTTGCATAAAACAACAATAAATAAAATGGACCGTCTTTCTTCTCATGCTAGATAATAAATCCATGCTCATTTAATCCATCATACCAACCATCAATCAAGTCAAAGAAGGTATTTAATGCTTCTAGATATTTTTGTATGCAATATAATTTACATATTCATTAAACCATTCAATTAAATATTTAATAATCTAATTTAATAATTATTACATTAATTAATTGTACTAGTGTACATTTGTAGAGTATGTGTACGTAGCTAGAAGACACATATCTCATGCATGTACTAATGATAGACAACCATTGCCTCTAGTGCATAGTTCATATATGATCACACCAAGCCATGCAGGACAACAGATCAAGTAAATGCATCATTTAATAATCTTAATGAACAAAATTACAATAATTCATCAATAACCCATTATCACACTTAAAATATCGAAAGAGAATCAAAATAGGATTTTAAACATGGTAGGAAGTAAGTGAGTAAAAAATAGTGGCACATATAATCCCTAATCAGTAATATCAACTATCATCGAAGCATCCTTCGTTCCTAACCTACTTCCATATTCTATCCTATCCTTTCCTTTGTTGGGATAACCTGGAGCGTCAACTACATTGACCTAACTCCAGATAGAACCTGTAAGTGGAAGTGTTATACATCTTGACCAATCTTCTCCAGTAGGCAACTGGAAATCACCATCACAAATCTAGGGTAGCGTGGATTAAACCTACCCTCCCACAACTCTAGGTTTCAGAGGATACGTGGTGGGAAATGTCTCCACCCCTCCTGATAGAACTAGGGTAAACACCCTATATCGAGCCATACTGTGCAACTATTGTTCTTAGAGTCATGTCATCTAACAATCACTATGGGCAAGCTGTGAATCCTATCAAAACCACACTTACCACAGATCATAGAAATATTTGAAATCATAAGAAAAACTTATTGTATACATTATCTGACCGATGTCTACGACAGCTAGGTTACCTCAACAATATAGTCATTTAGATCATACATAGTTCATTAACCTATAGGTTATCTCACTACTTCTCATATCCATGCAAATATATAACAATTTCAAGAGAATCCATATTTGTATCGACAATTACAACATAGTTTTGAATGGGTATCCACATACATAAATTAAATCACATAAATATCAATATCATGAACATATAACAATAATTATTCAAGGTATGTAGGTCTACATGTCCATAGACTAAAGTGCTAATGTTTAATAGTCTTCTACAGATAATAAATAAATGAAATACAATTCAGTCATAATGTCATTAGGCTATTTAGGTTTAAATGGGGCATTACATACACCCACCCTTCGGGAAACTTCGTCCCAAAGTTATCGTCAAAATGTAAGGTAATCATAATGTATGGTCTTTACATATCCCTACAATTAACTCTTTAAAAATTATTACATGGTCACTACTTTGATCGCACTATCATGAAGTCATCACAAGGCTACTACTACATTAGTAATAAGGAGAAGACTCATCCGTAGAGGCTTTAATTCCCATCTTCAAATCCTTTTTTTTAGGAACCAAGAGATTTAGAATATCCAATTTTCTAGCTTTCAAATTAATTCATGAGGCATTTTGAAATTTACGTCAACATCTCTTTGGAATCTTCTAAAATTTCTAGTCAACAAATATATATGTGTGTGTGTGTGTGTGTACACTAAATATTTATTTCTCACCATTATTTTCTCATCTTGCATACTATTGTTATTTACCATACATTAGCCTTTTAAAAACGTGAATGGAAATTATCATGCCATCGCATCTCTACAATAACATAACTATATCAATAATTTTAAGTATATTTTAATGAAAACCATCACATTATACTTATTCAAACCATCAAGGCACCTTTCCATTGAAAATGTTTCACTATAATAACCACCATACT
>SNQJ01S0046703.1:99362-114069 GCA_010110895.2 Picea sitchensis | reverse complement strand
TCAATCAATCAACATCATTATTGTTCATGGCGCAAGAGAATTTAAATACTCAATCATTCATACATCGATATTATTCTTGACACATGACAAATCTTCTTTATTTTGCATGGTGCAAGAGAACATAATTACTAAATCAATCATATGTCAACATTATTCTAAAGGTGCAAGTGTAATAAGGTGCAAGAGATTAAAAGGGCTTAATCAATCATATAACAACATAAGTTAAGGCACAAGTGTAGTCAACTTTATTTTATTTTCATGGCGCAAAATCAAACATCTATTTAATTTCAAGTTGGGCAATTAATAAATTACTGAATTAAACAATATATCAACATTATTTTCAAGGTACACACATGATCTAATTACTGAATTAAACATAAATCAACATTCCTTCCATGGCACAGGACTGATCAAATTGAAAAGGTGACTATTATGTGTTGTTGTTCATGGAAGCATTCCAAGATCTTGAAGAGATGAAAAGTTCCAGTATCAAGAACTAAACATTGTTAGAAAAGGCTGCACCTATTATGGAGGATAGAGGGATACAATTCATCGAATAGTAAGATCATTGAGATATATGTGTGTTCATATGTAATTAAAATACATGGTATTAATCATGTAGTAAAACCAATGTGTAAGTTATTGCATTTATGTATATTAAAACATTGAAAATGTCAATAATATCTTGGTTCTAGCTTTTTCTACTTTCCAAATCATTATGAAATTTTGTTTGGATTTACTTGAATAAATCCTTGTTATTAGCATGGAAATTTGATTATATTTTTTTCTTATTGGAAAATATATTCTCTCTTTTTGTGTAGGTTTTATGCTTTCATACAATTTATTCAATATGATTTCAATTTACTCTAAGATTCCACTATCTTGAATCTTTTTGACTTCCAAATTCTTCCACTTGAAAAGTGAGTTTTAATTTCATCTTTGTAATGATTCAAATGGGATCTCCTTTAATGAATGGTGGAAACCATTGTTATAGACAAACTGTGCAAGTGAAGATAATATTCTCAACTTTATGGTTGATTCATTCCATGAGTATGGATCATGCATCCCATACTTTATATTACTCTCTCTATATATCCATTGGATTCCATATGATACAATGCACTAAAAGACAACTCAACCCAAGAATATTGAAATAAGTTATTTAAAAATTTGAAAGTAAAATTAGTAGCTTAATATGAAACTATGACATTTTGTACATTGTGGATTACTACCACTTATCAAAAGAAAATATGGGATATATAACTTTCTCTTTGAGTAATATTGATTTGAGAAAAAATGTGCCTCCATGTTTAATGTATATACTACCACAAAAATAAATGTATATACTACAATAAAAATAAATTCACTGCCTTTGAAAGTCTTTGTTCTTATAATAACATCCATATCGACTTCTTCCAATTACTAGTTAAGCATTTTGAAGGAATTATGTTTTCCCAATGGGTGTTGATGTTCTACCATAGGTTTCAAGGGAAAAATCACCAGGAGAATGGGTGTTGATGTTCTACCAGAATTTGCACAAGAAAAACACAGAGGTTTCAAAGGGAAAAATCACCAGGAGAATTTCACATTTGTTGGGTGAAATTGCACAAGGAAAATTGCAGAGGTTTCAAAGGGAAAAATTGCCAAGAGTTTCGCATTCATTGGGTGAATTTGCACAAGGAAAAACACAGAGGTTTGAAAGGGAAAAATCATCCGGAGTTTCACATTTGTTGGGAGAATTTGCACAAGGAAAAACGTAGAGGTTTCAAAGGGAAAAATCACCAGGAGTTTCACATTCGTTGGGCGAATTTGCACAAGGAGAAAAGAAGAGAAAACAAGAAAAAGGGGCAGGGTGAAATCACAATTGTTGGGAAATATTTTTGTGAAAAAACTTAGAGATAAATCTGTAAGAAAATCACAATTGTTGGGAAATATTTTTGTGTGAAAACTCAGAGATAAATCCATAAGGAAATCACAATTGTTGGGCAATATTTTTGTGCAAATAAAAAAAAACAGAGGTTCAAGGGAAATCTCACAAGGGGATTCATAAGCGTTGGGGGGAATTTGCACAAAGAAAAAAACATTGAGGGTTTGTACAATAGAAGAATCATCGTAGGAAGTCTATGCAGGTAAATATTGAATCTAACATTTCAAAACAATTTAATGCTGCCATTGGGTAGAGTTTTCAAGACATTTCATTGAGAAAGAAGAAATTTAACTAAAACATCTGCGATACATAATGCAAATCTATACAAATTATCATTTAAGGAAGCGTTACCGAAATATGATGACAATTATTTAGGTCATGAAATCGACGCACCATGGAAACGTCCCATGGTCAGAGAAAAATCATCCAAATTCATATCACATAATGTTTTTCTATAAATCTAGAGTTCTAAAGAAAATTACTGAAATCCAATTTATAACTTAACTATTACAATTAAAGGCTCAATAAAAATATCGTAAACGATGGCAAAGAATTCTAAAACCAAATGACACTCTTTCTGATCTCCTGCTTTCTAACCGTTAGGACTTCATCGGTACCTCCCATCCAACGTTAGGGGTATTCTTCCTCCCCCTTATCCCCCTGAGCCGCGAAGGGGCCACACACACACACAACCAGAAATCCTCCAGCTCCCAGCTCGCCTTGCAAGGTAGAGCCACCAATCTCTCTCAAGTTGGGTATCCCAACTCTCACAAGTAAAACCAGTCAAAATTTTTGCAGCATAACATTACTCATAACCAGTGTGATCCTCTATCTCTCAACTCAGCCATTTGTTTTATAGCATTTTCCCACACTTGCACAATTAATTTGCTTTTTAATTTAAATAATTTAGAATTATCTCCCCCTTACACTTGTCCCCTTTCCCCAATTTACACAATTAAATCCACATTTTATTTTAATAAAATTTAATTTCCCTCACCCATCCTAAAAGTGCTCCTTAAATCACTCCCAGTTGTCTCTTTATTCCCTTTATTTCCAATTAATGATTGACGCCTTTCTAAAACTGAGTTGAGTTAAAATATGAATCTTCTCCTAGTTAGACTAGTGTTAACTAGACTCTAGATTCCTTTCTATGCATACCCATTCCTTTATCTTTATTCCATTCTTACCTTAAATTCCAATTTGGTAATTGCTTGCACATATGTGTACAAAATCAATCTTTAGATTTATTTTGTTTACCTTGAATTCTTAAATTGATTTACATCATCCCCTCATAGTTAATTTATAAATTTAGTTTTTAGTCTTCTTACTAACTTAGAATTAGGCTTAATTAAATTTTTAATCGCAAAGGCTTAGACTCTTATAGGGATTATGATTAATAAATTCATTCTTTAATTAATTAGTTGATGAATTAATTAATTCAGTAGTGCTCAATATTTTACAAGGTTTAATATTCACTCAAAGTTTTCTAGGCCACCTAGATTCATTGACTCAAATTTTAATTCCACAATGTTCCCTTCAAGACGCACTTTGTGCTCCAAGGGCGCCACTCGCCTTTGATTCAAATTTCCAATTACGCGACGTGCCCTTCAAGAATCACTCCGTGCTCCAAGCGTGCCACTCGCCTTTGACTGGTTTTGGTAGTTTTCCAACCCCTGGAGTCATTACTCCATTCAGACGACCTTGTGAGAGACTAAGGGATTCTAAGGAATAAGGACCCTCCCTTATTGCATTCCCCTTAGAAATATTCGTGAGAAACTATCTCATTCTACCCTCACAATATCGTGGACCTATCGAACAAGGTAATTTTTAACCTATAATTCGATACACAATGGGAGTGCTAGTAGGATGTGAGAGGGACGTTGCCACACCTCTCCCTCAATATCCGGTCTATGTGCATCGCCCCTTTACTCCTTATGTGAGTCAGATTAGAAAAAAATTGCCATCCTGCATCCATCAACGAAACAATGTCAATGATCCATAAACAAAATCATAATATAATCGATCATATGTCACATATGAATAAATGAAATACCCAAACCAATACAATCCACTCCCTGAATCAATTCAGAGTCTAAGGAGGTCCATTGATGCCATTAGCATCCTCAAACCGTCAAGTGTCCTACACACTCAGGGGAAACTCGTCAATATCATCTGTCAATACATAGATGTCAAACAAAATAAATCATAATCCATCAACATCATCATAAGAATCCAGAAGCAAAACAAATAACCACATACTATAACCAGATCACTTGCATGCAAGTGTCCTCAAAGAATAAGTCAATAACATGTGATTACAAGAGTAGGATGTTACAAATTCTCCACCACACTCTTTGAAATGTGAGTATCACATGTGGTACATACAACCTTGCATTTTTTTTTCATCTAGGAAATAACAAAATAAATTATATTCTTAACTAACAATTTTCTTTTACATAACATTTATTGTTTCCTAGTGAAATATATATTTATTTCAATTTTACATATCAAAATATTTTGGTGTCAAATGGGATAAAATTCATGGTCACATTGTTTCTTATTCAGGAATTAGTATTGGTCTTGAGAGGGTTACCTCCATCCTAAATATTCAAGCCCTTACTTCCAAAAAATATATTTAATCTTTTATGGGAATTTTTTTTTAGAAGGTTTGTTCTTCATTTTGTTGTAATGGAAAAACCTATTCATAACATGTTGAAACAAGATCAATTTTTCTCATGGAATGAAGACGCTGAAAAAGAGTTTGTAGGAATTAAAAATCATTTAGTTCTACACCAATTTTGGCGAAACTGAACTTTGAAAAAGATTTCAATATCTATACAAATGCTACTAAAGAGGTGATATATGCTATCCTTCTTCAAAACGATGATCAAAATAATGACCAGCCTATAGATTACATGATTCAGAGTCTATCAGATGATGAATTCAAATATACAATAATTGAAAAATATACATATGCTCTTGTTAAATCTATAGAAAAAAAAATCCACTATATCTTAGGAAAGCACACGTAGGTAAAAGTACCTTTGCTTGTTGTCAAGTTTTTGCTTTCTCAAACTCATGTTTCATGAAAACTTGCACATTAGCTTGCCAAAATTCAAGAACACGATTTCATGATAACAACTTCTCATACAATCAAGGGACGAGATCTAGCTTTACATCTAGCTCAACATCCTGAACCAAGTGTACCTTCCAAAAATGATGAGGATGATCTATCTTATCTTTTTCTTATTGAAACTAGAAAATATTGAGTTAGAAGAACATCCTTGGTACAAGGACATAATCTATTATTTACAGTTTTAAAAATGTCCTGATAATTTAGAAAGTCATCAACATAAGAGAATCCATTTGGAATCATCTATATATTTGATCATGGTATCTTCTCTTTTTTGTAGATCTGTTGAAGGGATGTTGTTACATTGTGTAGATGATACAGTAGCCCAAAAAATCTTCAAGCAAATTCATGGATCAACAAATTCATGCATTCATATCAATGGTCATTTCGCTGCAAAAGCCACTGCTTTTAAAAATTTAAGAATTGGATATCACTAACCTTTACAACCATTTCTTCATGACTTTCCTTTCTCAATGTGGGGATTATATTTCATCGGTCCAGTTAATCCTCCATCCTCTATTGAACATAATTTTATTCTTGTAGCAACATACTATTTTACTAAGTGGACTGAATTTGTTCCACTAAACAATGCAAGGGATGAGCAGTTAATTACCTTCGGGGAATCTAAGGTTTTGTAACACCTATAAAAACATTTATGCTATGAAATATTATACAATTATATTCACTAATGTAACACCTATAAAAAATGCTATGCAATCGTAGGAAATCATATTCACTTCATATAGGACATAACTCTTTTACAATTTTTCCAAAGCTAAATATTCCAAATATGTGAATCTAATAAAAGGATGAGATAAGTAAGCATTTATCTTTATGATTTAAAATATTAAACATCACATAACAAAATATACCAAGTGAAATACCTCCTCCCTAGTATGTTGAAGATGACCATTTGCAATGTAGTTCTCCCAATAGTAGAAAGGTGCTTCCAAGCATTATTTTCTTTTACTTCCTTTCCCACTTACCCAAAGTGAAACAACAAAATTAACCACCCAACCAACTAGGAGCCTAGCTGGCTTCCTAGCTCCTAGAAACCTTTTGGTTTCTTGGCCCTCCGTGCCTGCGACTCCAAGAATAGTAAAGCACAAATTCTCTAAGAAGACTATCACAAGAATTATTTCATCCAATAATTATCCCAACCTATCAACCTCCTCTCCTATTTATCAAGTTTCCATTTCCCCTTTCCCAATTCTCCTCAACCACACTCATTATTAGTCATCAACCTCCCATATCTATATTTTTGGGAAATTTTTAAAATAAAACTAAAATATGAATGACTTGCATAAAACAACAATAAATAAAATACAAATTATTTCTTCTCATGCTAGCTAATAAGTGAAATTTGACAATATTCCACAAGATGTACATGACAACCCACAATTCTTATTTAATCCACCATACCAATCAAGTCAAAGAAGGTATTTAATGCTTCTAGATATTTTTGTATGCAATATAATTTGCATATTCATTAAACCATTTAATTGAATAGTTAATAATCTAATTTATAAATTAATACATTAATTAATTGTAGTATTGTACATGTGTAGAGTATGTGTGCATAGCTAGTGGACACATATCTCATGCATGTACTAATGATAGACAACCACTACCTCTAGTTCATAGTTCCTATATGATCACACCAGGCATGCAAGACAACAGATCAAGTAAATGCATAATTTAATAATCTCAATGAAAAAATTTACAATAATTCATCAATAACCCATTATCACACTTAAAACATYGAAAGGGAATCAAAATAGTGTTTTAAACATGGTAGGAACTAAGTGAGTAAACAATAGTGGCRCATATAATCCTTAATCAATAATCTCAACTATCATCAAAGCATCCTTCCTTCCTAACCTACTTTCATCTTCCATCCTATCCTTTCCTATGTTGGACTAACCTGGAGCATCAACTATATTGACCTAACTCCAGATAGACCCTGTAAGTGGAAGTGTTATATATCTCGACCAAGCTTCCCTAGTAGGAAACTGGCAGTTGCCATCACACGTCTAGGGGAGTGTGGCTTAACACTACCCTCCCACAACTCTAGGTTACGGAGGATACAAGGTGGGAAATGCCTCCACCCCTCTTGATAGAACTATGGTAAACACCATATATCGAGCCATATTGTGCAATTATTGTTCTTAGAGTCACATCATCGAATAATCACTCTGGGCAAGTTGTTCATCCTGTCAAAACCACTCTTACCACAAATCATTGAAATCATAAGAAAAACTTATAGTATACATTATCTTACCGATGTCTGTGACATCTAGGTTACCTCAACAATATATTCATTTACATCGTACATAGTTCATCGACCTGTAGGTTATCTCATTACTACTCATATCCATGCAAATATATAACAATTTCATGAGAATCCATATTTGTATTGACAATTACAACATAGTTTTCTATTAAATTAGATAACTATCAATATCATGAACATATAACAATAATTATTCAAGGTATGTAGGTCCANTACTACTCATATCCATGCAAATATATAACAATTTCATGAGAATCCATATTTGTATTGACAATTACAACATAGTTTTCTATTAAATTAGATAACTATCAATATCATGAACATATAACAATAATTATTCAAGGTATGTAGGTCCACATGTCCATAGACTAAAGTGCTAATGTTTAATAGTATTCTACAGATAATAAGCAAATGAAATACAATTCGGTCATAATGTCATTAGGCTACTTAGGTTTAAATGGGGCATTACACACACCCACCCTTTGAGAAACTCCATCCCAAAGTTATGGTCAAAATGTAAGGTAATCATAATGTATGGTCTTTACATCTCCCTATCGTTAACTCTTTAAAAATTATTACATGGTCACTACTTCGATCGCACTATCATGAAGTCATCACAAGGCTACTACTACATTAGAGATAATGAGAAGACTCATCAAA
This sequence comes from Picea sitchensis, assembly GCA_010110895.2. Taxonomy (NCBI): domain Eukaryota; kingdom Viridiplantae; phylum Streptophyta; class Pinopsida; order Pinales; family Pinaceae; genus Picea; species Picea sitchensis. The sequence goes on along the minus strand of SNQJ01S0046703.1, from coordinate 106,056 downwards.
AGAAGTTTTAATTCCCATCTTCAAATATTTGTTTTCTTAAGTATCCAAGAGATTTAGAAGATCTATTTTTCTAGCTTTCAAATTAATTCATGAGGCATTTTGAAATTTACATCAACATCACTTTGGAATCTTCTAAAATTTCTAAGTAACAAATATTTAGTGTTTGTGTGTGTGTGTGTCTGTGTGTGTGTGTGTGTGTGTGTATTGATTGTTCACCATTATTTTCTCATCTTGTATACTATTGTTATTTACTTATTTACCATACATTAGCCTTTTAACAATGCGAATGGAAATTATCATGCCATCACATCTCTACAATAACATAACTATATCAATAATTTTAAGTATATTTTAATGAAAACCATCACATTATACTCATTCAAACCATCAAGACACCTTTCAATTGAAAATTTTTCACTATAATAACCATCATACTTTAATATGTCTTTATGTTGAGAAAGATTAATCNACTATATCAATAATTTTAAGTATATTTTAATGAAAACCATCACATTATACTCATTCAAACCATCAAGACACCTTTCAATTGAAAATTTTTCACTATAATAACCATCATACTTTAATATGTCTTTATGTTGAGAAAGATTAATCGATAATTTGATTTCTTCGCACTATCCTAAAATCTTTCAATAATGAAGACAACTCATTTGTCTCCTCATTCTAACCCATACCTCAAATTTGTCATTAATTCAAGGTTTGGCACAATCATAAATTTGTCACCACTTCAAAGTTTGGCATTAGATCATAAATTTGTCACTACTTCAAAGTTTGGCATTAGATCATAAAGGGATTCAAACACTCTTGGCCTTAAATTTTTATTGAGATAATATTTATAATTACCTCTCCATGAATCTACATTCTATGCATTTAAATTAAATTCATTATATATATATAAGGATAAGATGGCACTCTTAAATCCTATGAGGTGTATTCATAATTCTCAATGGACTGTAAAACATGCTTCTCAAAAATTAGGATTATCTACCATACTCTTTGAAATGTGAGTATCACATGTGATACATACAAATATATATATATATATATATATATATTCACTTGATATTTAAGGATAAGATGGCACTCTTAAATCCTATGAGGTGTATCCATAATTCTCAATGGACTATAAAACATGCTTCTCAAAAATTAGGATTATCTACCATACTCTTTGAAATGTGAGTATCACATGTGGTACATACAACCTTGCATTTTGTTTTTTCATCTAGGAAATAACAAAAGAAATTATATTCTTAATTAATTGTTTTCTTTTACATAACATTTATTGTTTCCTAATGAAATACATATTTATTTCAACTTTACATATCAAAATATTTTGGTGTCAAACGAGATAAAATTCATGGTCACATTGTTTCTGATTCAAGAATTAATATTGATCTTGAGAGCGTTATCTCCATCCTAAATCTTCGAGCCCTTACTTCCAAAAAAGAAATTCAATCTTTTATGGGAATTTTTTTTTAGAAGGTTTGTTCTTCATTTTGTTGTAATGGAAAAACCTATTCATAACATGTTGAAATGGGATCGATTTTTCTCATGGAATTGAGATGCTGAAAAAGATTTTGTAGGAATAAAAAAGCATTCAGTTATGCACTAGTTTTGGCGAAACCGAACTTTGAAAAAGATTTCATTATCTATAAAAATGTTACTGAAGAGGTGATATCTGCTATCCTTCTTCAAAAAGATGATCAAAATAATGAACAACCTATAGCTTACATGAGTCAGAGTCTATCAGATGATGAATTAAAATATACAATAATTGAAAAACATACATATGCTCTTGTTATATCTATAGAAAAAAATTCCACTATATCTTAGGCAAGCACACGCAGGTAAAATTACCTTTGATTGTTGTCAAGTTTGTGCTTTCTCAAAGTCATATTTCAGGAAAACGTGCACATTAGCTTGCCAAAATTCAACAACACGATTTCATGATAACAACTTCTCATACAATCAAGTGAAGAGATCTAGATTTACATCTGGATCAACCTCCTGAACCAGGTGTAACTTCCAAAAAAGATGAGGATGATATATCTGCTCTTTTTCTTATTGAAACCGAAAAATATTGAGTGATCAAAACATCCTTGGTACAAGGACATTATCTATTATTTACAGTTTTAAAAATGTCCTAATAATATAGAAATTCATCAACATAAGAGGATTCATTTGGAATCATCTATATATTTGATCTTGGGATCTTCTTTTTTTCCTATAACTGCCAATGGAATGTTGTTACATTGTGTAGACGATACAATAGCCCAAAAAATATTCAAGAAAATTCATGGATCGACAAATTCATGAATTCATATCAGTAGTCATTTCATTGCAAAAATCCACTGCTTTTAAAAATTTAAGAATTGGATATCACTAGCCTTTAAAACCATTTCTCCTTGACTTTCCTTTCTCAACGTGGGGATTATATTTCAGCGTTCCAATTAATCCTCCATCCTCTATTGAACATACTTTTATTCTTACAGCAATAGACTATTTTACTAAGTGGACTGAAGTTGTTCCACTAAAAACTGCATAGGAAAGTCGAGAATCTAATGTTTTGTAACACCTATAAAAAAATGATGCTATGGAATATTATACAATAATATTCACTAATGCAACACCTATAACAAATTCTATGCAATCGTAGGCAATTATATTCATTTGATATAGGACATAACTCTTTTACAATTTCTTCAAAGCTAAATATTCCAAATTTGTATCCAAATATCTGAATCTAATAAGAAGATGAGATCAGTAAGAATTTATATTTACGATTTAAAATATTAAACAAAACATAAAAAAATATACCAAGTGAAATACCTCCTCCCTTGTATGTTGAATATGACCATTTGCAATGTAGTTCTCCAAGTAGTAGGAAGGTGCTTCCAAGAATTCTTTTCTTTCACTTCCTTCCCCGCTTACCCAAAGTGAAACAACAGAATTAACCACCCAACCAACTAGGAGCCTAGCCGGATTCCTAGTGCCCGAGACTCCAAGAATAGTAAAGCACAAATGCTCTAAGAAGACTATTACAAGAATTATGCCATCCAAGAATTATCCCAACCTCTCAACCTCCTCTCCTATTTATCAAGTTTTCATTTCCCCTTCCCCAAGTGTCCTCAACCACCATCATTATTAGTCATCAACCTCCCTTATCTAGATATTTGGAAAAAGTTTAAAATAAAACTAAAATATAAATGACTTTCATAAAACAACAATAAATAAAATACAAAGTCTTTCTTGTCATGCTAGCAAATAAATGAAATTTGAAAATTTTCCCAAAGATGTACATGATAACCCAACATGCTCATTTAATGCATCATACCAACCATCAATCAAGTCAAAGAAGATATTTAATGCTTCTAGATATTTTTGTATGCAATATAATTTACATATTCACTAAACCATTCAATTAAATAGTTAATAATCTAATTTAATAATTAATACATTAATTAATTGTACTAGTGTACATGTGTAGAGTATGTGTGTGTAGCTAGAGAACACATATCTCATGCATGTACTAATGATATACAACCACTTCCTCTGGTGCATAGTTAATTTATGATCACACCAAGGCATGCAGGATAACAAATCAAGTAAATGCATCATTTAATAATCTTAATGAAAAAAATTACAATAATTCATCAATAACCCATTATCACACTTAAAATATCGAAAGGGAATCAAAATAGGGTTTTAAACATGGTAGGAACTAAGTGAGTAAACAATAGTGGCACTTATAATCCCTAATCAGTAATCTCAACTATCATCGAAGCATCCTTCCATCCTAACCTACTTCCATATTCCATCCTATCCTTTCCTTTGCTAGACTAACCTAGAGCGTCAACTATATTGACCTAACTCCAAATAGAACCTATATGTGGAAGTGTTATACATTTCGACCAAGATTCCCCAGTAGGCAACTGGAAGTCGACATCACACGTATAGGGGAGCGTGGCTTAACAYTGCCCTCCCACAACTCCAGGTTTCAGATGATACATGGTGGGAAATACCTCCACCCCTCCTGATAGAACTAGGGTAAACACCCTATATCGAGCGATAGTGTGTAACTATTCTTAGAGACACGTCATCGAACAATCTCTCTGGGAAATTTTTGCACCGTTTCAAAACCACACTTAACACAGATCATAGAAATATTTGAAATCATAAGAAAAACTTATAGTATACATTATCTTTCTGATGTTTGCAACATCCAAGTTACCTCAAAAATATAGTCATTTAGATCGTACATAGTTCATCAACATGTAGGTTATCTCACTACTGCTCATATCCATCAAAATATATAATAATTTCATGAGAATTCATATTTGTATTGACAATTACAACATAGTTTTGAACTGGTATCCACATACTTAAATTAAATCACATAACTATCAATATCATGAACATATAATAATAATTGTTCAAGATATGTAGGTCCACATGTCCATAGACTAAAGTGCTAATGTTTAATAGTCTTCTACAGATAATAAGCAAATGAAATACAATTCGGTCATAATGTCATTAGGATACTTAGATTTAAATGGGGCATTACATACACCCACCCTGCGGGAAAGTTCGTCATGAAGTTATCGTCAAAATGTAAGGTAATCATAATGTATGGTTTATACATCGCCCTACGACTAACTCTTTAAAAATTATTACATGGTCACTATTTTGATCGCACTATCATGAAGTAATCACAAGGCTACTACTACATTAGCAATAAGGAGAAGACTCATTAGTAGAAGTTTTAATTCCCATCTTCAAATATATATATATATATATATATTAGGAACCAAGAGATTTAGAATATCCATTTTTCTAGATTTCAAATTAATTCACGAGGCATTTTGAAATTTACGTTAACATATCTTTAGAATCTTCTAAAATTGTTAGTCAACAAATTTTATATATATCACCATTATTTTCTCATCATGCATACTATTGGTATTTACCATACATTAGCCTTTTAACAATGTGAATGGAAATTATCATGCCATCACATCTCTACAATAACATAACTATATCAATAATTTTAAGTATATTTTAATGAAAACCATCACTTTATACTTATTCAGGCCATCAAGGCACCTTTCAATTGAAAATTTTTCACTATAATAACCAACATACTTTAATATGTCTTTTTGTTGAGACAGATTAATTGATAATTTGATTTCTTCACACTATCCTAAAATCTTTCAATAATGAAGATAACTCGTTTGTCTCGTCATTCTAACCCATACCTCAAATTTGTCACTATTTCAAGGTTTGGCACTATCATAAATTTGTGATCACTTCAAAGTCTGGCATTAGATCATAAGGGATTCAAACACTCTTAGCCTTCAATTTTTACTGATATAATATTTATAGTTACCTTTCCATGAATCTACATTCTATGCATTTAAATTAAAACCTTTTGGCACTCTTAAATCCTATGAGGAGTATCCATAATTCTCAGTAGAATGTAAAACATGCTTCTTAGAATTAAGGATTATCTACCATACTCTTTGAAATGTGAGTATCACATGTGGTACATACAACCTTGCATTTGTTTTTTCATCTAGGCAATAGAAAAATAAATTATATTCTTAATTAACATTTTTCTCTTACATAATTCTTGTATATTCGGCTCTCACATTTTCTAACGAGGGTTCCAAGGCTAGGGTTCGATGATTATAGTTTAAGTAGCAGCCAGCATGGTGACCAGAGGGGGAGGGAGTGGAACTCCCTCCTACAAGCAGGTAGTGGTGGACAAAGGGAAAGGCACACATGGTGTGCGATTTAAGGAACCCCTGATAGGTACCTCGGGATCAGGAACTGAGAATGATCAAGAGATTAACCAAGGAAAAAATGACCACATGGGGGAGGAGGCCATGGAAGCCCAAAACAATACGTCAGAAACGACTAACCCTAGTGGGGTAGGTGGGCCTAATCCATGTAATACAAAAACAATGTTAATCCCAAAATTTATCTTGGAATATCCCCAAACTCAACTCTTCCGGGATAAGATGAAGATGCATGCCTTAATATACAAGTTTATGGGCCTATGGCCCATAGAAAATACTCTATGTAGTTGGATAAAATACCAATGGAAGTTGATTGAAGAAGTCGACCTCCACTTGGGATCGAAATGTTTCTTCACAACAATTTTCATGAACTTAGAGGATAGGGATAAAATATTTGAGGGGGGACCGTATTTCCATGCCTTAGAGGGGCTGTACATGTGGTCATCGAAGGAAAATGTCTCCCCAAAGAAGGATACTTTTAAAAACTTCCCAGTTTGGCTTAGGCTTTATTCCCTGCCGTTATATTACTGGTTTTCGTCCACCTTTGAAGTGATAGAGAACAAGTTGGGAAAATATGTCAAGACGTTAGAAGCAACATTAAAAGGGAGGAATACATCTTATGTGAGGATCTGTATAGAGATGGATGCCTCAGGGGCTCTCTCGGAGGCCATAAGTCTAGAGTTCAGGGATGAGGAATGGATCCAAAGTATAGACTATGAGCATATTTTGTTTCGATGTAGAAGGTGTCATGAACATGGACACCTACTAAGAGAACTCCCTCTAAATGAAAAACCGGAACATGAAAACTCTAAACAACAACGGGATGAGGATGGATTTGTGAGGCTAAACTACAAAGGCAAGGGAAATAAGAGACAAGG
>SNQJ01S0046703.1:79323-96779 GCA_010110895.2 Picea sitchensis | reverse complement strand
TGATTGCATGGCCAAGGGAAAGTGGGTCTCATCACGATATAGCCTTCTCATTTCTGTGAAATTACTTGTGGGTAACGTTGCCACCACTGGTCACCTTTCCAGGGAAGTGTCCCATGATTATCTCTTGAACAAAAAAGGAAAAGCAATAAAATATAAAATGATGAAAATAATAAGAATAAAAAGAAAGAATGGGCTTGGAAAAAATGCATCCAGGACAGGTGCAGCTCACCTTCTAACAAAGGCACCCACAGGTAACACTTCTTTCATATTTGGCCCTCATTGCACCCATATCCTTGGACTTCCCCTAACCACATCACCCACTTACATGGCTTGGATGAGGTCTCTTCCGGGAACTTCCCTTTTCCAGTGGGTACTAGCCCAATAGGATGCCTTATCCTTTTCTTCAGACTTGTATTGTAGGCTTCTGTAATGTCTTTGAGATGTTAACTGACGTATTAGGGATTTTATGCACATGTTTAATAATATTGATGATGAGATGTGATTGACATTGCTATGATCCTTGTGACTGATGAACCCATGGAGGGAATATCTTTTGATGTGCAAGACCATGCTCGATGGCCAGGTACCATTTTGGATCTATGCACATGGGTAGATGATCAGTTCAGACCTCCATGGGGCTGAAGAGCCCATTAGGTGGATGAGATAGGATACATATGGATCAGGGGCTTTGCACCAGAGAAGGAGAGGACGTTCCACCAGAGGCACATTGGCAGAGCTTGACTTATGGGAATTAACCCTCTTTCAGTGGAACGTTGGCCTTGGAAGGCTTGGGATGTCACCCTTGATGACCATGAAGTCATCTAGCCTAATGGACATCTTGGGAGGCAGACTTGGAAGTATTGGCACGTGTGGCATGATGTAGGAGCCCAAGGATGGATAACGTTTTGCTCCAAGATGCCTCATTTGCCCTAAAAGGGGATAACGTCTCCTTTGGAGGGGCTTCACGTCTCTTTTAATCTTGATTAGGGATTTAATTTGACAATTTAATGTAAAACAATATGATTTTAGCATTTTGGTCTTGTCGGCCTTTTTACATGATCTAAAATGTAAAATTAGGTCATGGAATGGTATAAATGAAGGATTTTCACCTTCATTTTTTCATCACAACTTACTCACTCCATAAGGAGGTCTGAAATTTGTGCCCTCTCTTGGGTTATTGGTTGATTTAGTGATGCGCACTTGTTGAAGGAGGATTATTTTGGCATGTTTTGTCTTTTCTCTTGATCGAAGGTGTTACAACTAGGGTTTACAATGATATTTCTTGGTGATATGTAAGTATTTTTCTACAAACATTCTTGAATGAATGGTTGTAGTTTCATTTCTTGCATATATTTATAATTTTGTTGAATAAAACCATAGGTGACAAGCACACAAGTAGGTCCTTATCTCATGTCTCCATTGAAAGAAAGTTTTCAGCCATTGATTGAAGAAGGAGAGAGCCTATCCGTTGCTACACTCTCTTTCTCTCTTCATTTATTGTTAGCCGTATTATCTACAAGCTAAGAATAAGGAGACACCTTGAAGCCTAGGGTTTCTACACTTTAGGGCCAATTTTTCTAGGGTTTTTTGGTAGATCCTTGTTGCAGCAACACTTTGTTTTATCAAACCCTCTTGTCTCATTTAATGTTATCTTTCAGCTAGTCATTTTTCCATTGAGTTAAGGAAGGACGAGAGATCACAGAGGCCTAGTTCACCTACACCAAAGTGACCCTCTCTCCCCTAGGGTTTTGACTTTTGGGCCTTGCTTCAGCAACACCTCAAAGCCTCTCCCTCTAGTCCTTGGCCATTGCATCCTTTAGCTCTTGCGTCCTTACTATTTGACTCCATTAACCCTAAGGCACTGATCCTAAAGACCTCATGCGTTGAAGTAAACCTGATCAAAACTACTCTCAAACTCTTGAACCAAACCCTAACTTCACTAACCCTATCTTATAAACTAACCCTATTGACTAAGTGTTGTCGTCATCTCTTGATATTAACATCATTGGTGTAGAAAATGTTTTACTTTATAATCATTTGAATGGTGATTAAAGGCATCAATTGAACGAAGTGTTGATTTATTACATTGAATGCCATATTGTTCCAACATTTAATGGTGAAGTGACATAATTTTCATTGCTATTTATAAACATTGACTTCATCAATATCTATTATCAAATTTCTTATGAATGCATAAAATAGTCATTGATTTACATAAAGTACTAACCCATTGATCAAAACTTGCATATATCAATTCATTGTTGCTTTGTCTTAGGCAGGTATATCTCTTTGGGGGGTTTTACTGTATTATTGGCCTTTTGGCTAGACTATCTGCTCGGTGATGACTTGTGAGGGGGGAATAACTACTTTATCATGTAATCCTTCACCTTCTCAAAACCCCAGGTCACCGGGGATGTCTACCCTAGGCCTTACCACCCTAAAGATAAATAACCATCCCATTATGGTGACATTGGGTGGGATTGGTTCATGTTACGCTAGTTTGACCTTCAAACCTCAAGCCTTTTATCCTTGCTACAAACTGTGTGATAACAGACCTCAAAGACATCATGGAAAGGGAATGGATAGACCTCTTGAACATATTGGAACAATGGAAAAGGTAGGGAGTCGACAATATTCCAATGGAGAAACTGGATCGCATTCAATACCTTTTCGTTATTAGGGAGGAGGAAAAAACCATAGGAACCAAGAACATGCATGGATAAATAGGACACATGGTTATTAAAACTGGAGATGGACAACCACAACACCCACCCAAGCAGGCAAGGTGGAAGAAGGGGAGGAAATCAAACAACTTATCCCTACAAGAACTAGGCGCTCTACTGATAAACTCGGGTAAGATCAAAAATCTCTTTACTAACTCCCCCCCACATGTTTAAATGAAGGTTATTACTTGGAATATAAGAGGCCTGAACAACCCAAGAAAAAAACGAATCCTTAAAAATAGACTGGGGAAGGAACAACCTAATATTTGTTTCATACAAGAAACAAAATGCAATATGGACAGAATGGAAATAACCAGTAAGAAATATTGGAGTAAGTATAAGTTATTGGTTGTAGAGAGTCAAAACACGACAAGAGGAATACTCACCCTATGGAACCCACAATCAGTGAACCTACTCTCTGTTGAAGCCATGAGGCACACGTTATCGGTTAAAATTCAAGTGATAGGGAACACAGAGGAGGTCCTTTGTACAAATGTGTATGGACCTCAGGCGTTGGAGGAAAAAATAAGAATGCTCCTAGATCTAGAAAATATAAAGGAGAGGACAAGTTAACCTCATTGGATTTTGGCTGGGGATTTCAACATTATCACTACTTTGGTTGAGAAAAAAGGGGGTAACCGGAGATTGGACATTGATGCGAAATAATTCTCAGCCTTCATAGATACAATGGAGCTAGTGAACATCAGGACAAGAACTATCCAGTTTACCTGGAATAAAAAAATACTTGCACACCACCAGGTGGCCACGAGGCTAGACAGATTCCTAGTCTCGGAATCCATCATTATGCAAGGTTTAGCATTGGATTGCAGTATCCTTCCCTGGGGGGGATCATATCACTAGCCAATGCAACTAGAGGTAAATCTTTAGACAACACCAAAGAACATGCCCTTCATATTTGAGAAATTATGGATCGACCACCCTACATTCAAGGAGAACATCAAAACATGGTGGCAGGAGGAAACCCCTTTAAAAGGGACAAGGATGTTCAGACTATACAAGAAACTCAAATACATAAAACAAATACTTAAGGAGTGGAACAAAGAAGTTTTTGGAAACATCAACCAGGAGAGAAAAAGGATCAAGGACATAATGGGAGAGTTGCAGGAGAAATGCATCCAAGAGGGATACACAAAGGAAAGAAAAAAAGAAGAAAAATAATTAATCGAGGACTGGGAAGCAAGTTGTAAGCAGGAAGAGACCCTGTGGCGAAAAAAATCTAGAATCAGGTGGCTTAAGGAAGAGGAGAGGAATACCAAGGTTTTCCATAGAATAAATATAGAGAGAAGATCTCATAATAAAATTTTGAAGATTCAGGATCAGGATGGGATAGAAAGAGAGACCCACGAGGACATTGAAAAAACACTAGTCAAACACTTCCAAGGGCTAGCCAATGAACCCAACCAAGACAGTATTGCTTCCATCTAGAGGATAATTAAGCACATCCCCAAGCTGGTCACAGAGGAACATAATGTCAGCCTATGCAAACCCATAGCAAAGGAAGAAGTCGACCAAGTGGTCCAGGAGATTCCTAATAGAAAGGCCCTAGGCCTAGACGGTTTCACTGTGGAATTTTTCAAAGCCTGTTGGGATGTGGTTAAGCATGATATTTATGGAGTAGTGGAGGATTCGAGATGCTCAACCTCCATCCTGTAGGCATTAAATTCCACAATGATCACTCTGATCCCAAAATAAAATGAAGCTAGAACTCCAGATCACTATACGTCGATAACTCTATGCAATGTTGTGTATAAGATAATTTCCAAATTCATAGCCATTAGATTGAAACCACTCCTTCCAACTTTTATATCAAAGGAATAGGCAGGCTTTGTGGAAGGGAGACATATTCTAGATAATATCATACAAGCCCATGAAATAATACACACACTGAAAAGTAAAAGGAAAGGGGGGATGCTAATCTAGTTGGACCTGGCGAAGGCTTATGACAAAACAAGTTGGTACTACATGGCGAAGATGATGGAAGATTTTGGTTTCGACCAGCATTGGATTAAATGGATCGTAAACCTAGTTTCTACAAAAAGCTTCTCGTTGTTAGTTAATGGAGCCCCATCCAATCCTTTCTATACATTGAGAGGTATAAGACAAGGGGATTGATTATCCCCATTATTGTTCATTCTAATGATGGAAGGGCTGAGCAGGAGCATAAAAAATGCAATAGTCGAAGGAGAAATAAAAGGCCTCAAACTGTTCGAAGATTTTCCAACCTCAACACACCAACTGTTCATGGATGACAGCCTGCTCCATGGAACCCCCACGGTAATGGAAGCTAAGGATTTTAAGAAAATCTTAGAGGATTTTAGAGAGGCTTCGAGGGATGAAATTAATCACTCCAAATCCATGATCTATTTTTTCAATACAAATCCTTCAATCCAAAGGAACCTACCAACATTCTGGGGTTTGAACGTAAAACACTCCCAACGAAATATTTGGGAGTCCCCTTGATGGATAGGGCATGTAGGAACACAATGTGGGAAGGATTTATCAACAAATTGCAAGAGAGGGTAAATAATTAGACGTACAGAACTATAAACCTTTTCGGACGGCTAATCCTCACTAAAGAGGTCCTACAAACAATCCCGACATTTATGATGTCGGTGTTTCCAGCCCCCAAAGGCATCCTACAAAAAATCAGAGCCATCCAAAGAGATTTCCTATGGAGAGGAGCAGAGGATAAAACGAAATCGGCCTTAGTGTTGTGGGACAAGGTGTGCAGACCGAAGAACAAAGGGTGCCTTGGGTTACAAGACCCACAGGTAACCAACGAGGCTTACAGGGAAAATTTGTGGTGGAGATGGGTAAAGGAAATCTCGATGCCATGGGAAAATCTTTGGAAAGCTAAATACACCCCAGAAGTCAACAACCAGGAGTGGATCAGGTTCATGGGCACAAGGGAGGGGTCAACCATCTAGAATCTAGCTTGGAGAAATAAAAACTAGGTACAAAGTCACAACTCTTGGGAAGTCAAGAATGGGAGAAATGGAGATTATGGGAGGACGCATGGCAACATGAACCTAGAATGGAAACTCATGAAAGGGAGGAGCTCAAACAGGCGATGATTAGGCAAGGAAAAAAGAAAGTCCATCAGTACTAGAAGCAAAGGGATGGGAACACAAGATGGAGGATTTGGGACAAACTTAACCAACAAAATAGAGCTCTGATCACAACGGTGACGAAAGAGGTTGAGGAGGAATTAGGGAAAAGGAAAATTGGGGTCTCAGAAGAAGAGGACCAATTGAGGTGGGGCAGGAAAAAATGGGGAAAATTCAACCTAAAAGAGGCTCGGTATTACATAACAGACCAGGACCAAGAAAACCCATAGCCAAACTGGTAGAGGATATGGAAGGGCCCCTAGTGGCCAAAAATCAAAATGTTTGAATGGCTAGTCCTACACAAGAGGATATTGACCTAGGAGAACCTAACAAAATGGGGTTTCATAGGTCCCTCATGGTGCGACCTTTGTGAGGTCAAGGGAGTTGATGGATCATCTTCTTGATGAATGCATCTATATAGCTGAGATTTGGGATTGGGTGGACTATATTTAATGCCAATCGAAATGAGTAAGGGGGGATATCAGAGAGACAATCAAAGAATAGAAAGAGAGGTATAGTGAAAATGAAGTGGTGAACCTTTGTTGGGGTCTGACGTCGAAAATGGTTATATGGGCGATTTGGAAGGAACAGAACAAGTGAATTTTCAGGAATGAAATCCAACTGGCAGAGAGGATAAAGGATACAATTATATCTCAAATAAGAGAAACAATACAGAGCCTTAACCTTAACAATGGAAAAACTAAATTCATAAATCAAGACTCCTGAATTTTGGAACTATTCTATTTGAAAGACTAGAGCTATAGCATAACTGTGGGCCATGATCCACAGATCCAGACAGGAGTCAGTACCCGGGCTCCTCCTCCGACAAGTTTCCTCAAACTGAATTTTGACTGGGCAGTGAAAGGAAATTCTAGAGTGGCAGGAGTAGGTGGAGTAATAAGAGATAGTGGAGGAACTATCATGTGCCTATATGTTGGGAGCATATGCAATTCAACAAATAATGCAACGAAGTTTGGAGCTCTGGAACTGGGCCTAGATATTCTACAAAGAGAAGGTATGACAAATACCATCATGGAAGGCAACTCAACTCTGGTAATCAACATGGCTAAGAAAATCCAGTATGGAACCAAGGTGGGAAAGGTGCAAAGGAATTAGCGCCTAGGGAAATCCATGCAAAAAATCAAGGAGCATATGAGAACCCTGAACACGATGGAGTTTTTTTGGATTCACAGGACAACGAATGCACTAGTGGACAGGCTAGCCAACGAGGGGGTTAATAGGGATAGCCAGGAACTAGATGAGGCCTAGAACAGAATACCCAGGGGGAAACTTAGAACGTACTGCATCCACATGGTAGAAAGAGATCATGGTGGCAGCTTTAGAGATGAGGGTCACATCGAGGAGGAGGACGCGAGGCTTCTCAACCGGATGTGGGACCCAGGGAGAATATGAATGTCACAACACTTGGCCACCATTTATCATGCAAGAACACAATAGGCAGAAGGTGGGTGGATAGAAGGTAGTATGATACATCATCAAGGGTCATGGTGAAAGCAAGAGAGAATGGCCAGGCAACAGGCCGGATGCTCAGGAAGAATTAAGGCATGAGGAGATGGTGATAAACAGGGAAGAATCATCGGCCCCCAAGACACGTACGGGGATAAGAACAGTCGAATCCCAAGTGAGTAAGGGAAGAGGAAAGGATGGGAGAAGAGGTCGTAACATCATGGGAAGCCTAGCCTTACCAGCAAATAATGAAGGGACATCTCACCACCTCAGGAAAAAAATGGTAGGAGGTACAAGCCCATAGATGAGAAATGTTATAAGAAGAAGGAAAACAGACAAGATTGCAACTAGAATGTGTTAAGGAGTAAGGGTCATTACAGCCTCAAGATAAGAGTAGGTAAGGAGAATAGTGAAGTGAGGAATAGGAAGAAATACTAGGGCAGGGTCCAAGGGAGACAAAGAAAAATGGTGTGCCTGAAGCACACGCAGAGGAAGAGAAGCCCTCTGGGGAAGGAGATTTCGGAAATTTCGAGGCATTTAACTAGGATTGAGCAAGCTACGAGAGAAGCAGAGAGAACCTTCTATACATTGGTCTTGTTGAAGGGGAAGGCAACAATTATCAAGTGGGAAGAGGAAATAAAGGAGGAGCGGAGTGACAAAGAGTGGGGTGAGTTGGTGCAGGAAGAAGATTGGGTGATGGACTTTGGTTTGTATTGAAGCTTTTTAGTTAGCTCTTTGTGACTGTGCATCTCAGACTGGATAAGGAAGGTATAGTTTGATTTCCATTTTTGCCAAACCAAATACCTCCAGAGTGATTATTAAAACTAACAGCAAGGGTCCCCTAGTCTGGTTTCCTTTTAGGCAGACCAAGATCTCCATTTTGCACCATATTTTCTACAAGTAATATACATTTCTACATAACTTACGAAAAAAAAAAACAGTTTTCTTTTACATAACATTTATTGTTTCCTAATAAAATATATATTTATTTCAACTTTACATATCAAATTAATCTCATTACCTCAAAATATTTTATCAATATTTTTAATAATATAAGTAACATTGTTGTCCCATGGTTGAGTAACTCAACAAACCGCTACACTATAATGGATTATAGCATATGTTCTATATGTTTTTCTCAATATAATAATGTTTTTATAATGGATTATAGCATATGTTCTATATGTTTTTCTTAATATAATAATGTTTTTAACTTTAAAATAAAACTAGTAAATGTGAGTCTTTAATAACTTCTTCACACACTTAGTGTTATTGTTTTAATGAATTTTTTATTTTTATTTTTTTATTAAAAAAATAATGATTTTTTTAATAAAAAAGTAATGATTTAAAAAAAAAAAAAAATCATAATATACCTTAAAAAAATCTACCTCAAACCTTCATAAAAAAACAAAATACTACGTCACTCAAAAATAAATATCCAAAATACCTAACCTCGTGGACTATGCAATATATAAACAAAATACTACTTCGCTCAAAAACAAATATCCAAAATACCTTACTTCGTGGAGTATGCAATACCATGTATGAAAGGATTTTATTTTAATTGGATAATTCTATTTATGCATATGCACAAGTATTTCAATTTTATATATATATTCTTATAAATTTCCATTATATATATACCTATATATATATATATATATATATATATGTTCTTTGTCATTTCATATATATAATTATCAAAATATATATATATATATATATATATATATATTCTTTTATTAAATTTCATATATATAATTATCAAAATATAAATATATACTTATTAAAATATAAATATATATCACACAACATCATTTCCAATAACTATCACAAACACAGATATAATAACCTTTTGAACTAACAATGTTAAGCGCAATAACAGTAAAGTGATAAGGTTGAAAGGTAGGTGAAACCTGCAACTGTTTCTAGCAAAAATGGAGTGGATGATGGAGATGGATTATTTTGGAGGTGACTTGGCCTGATTTTAGCGACCTTGTTGTGACATTATCGAGGTCTTAAATGGGAGGCCAGATACTTTACGAGTCTGTCTCTTCAGTCAGGCCCTCATAGATGTTATAGTTTACAAGATTACCACCATATTTGAGCTCGGAGGATAAGACAAGTTCTCGTTTCGAGGAGCCCTTGGTGGAGTTTAGATAGCGACTTCCTAGCGTTGTTTGAAGCTTCCATGGCAGAAGTCGTTATCAATGCACTTATGAGTGCGAATGACGAGGAGGCCTAGAGGAAGGCGAGGTTATTTACTCCCTCTGCAGAGACCCATACTAATGCACCTCCATCACTTCCGGAGTTATTAACCTCGGTGCCTACGTCAATCCCGAATTCGACCTAGCGGAGTGTGAACATGGAAAAACCCATTTCGAATGATGTAATAGGTACAACTATTGGGACTTCTAATCTGAGTGCAGAAACCATCCTGGGTAGTAGGAAGGTTGATAGAGGTTTTTATCAGTCTTGTAGTGATAGGCCTTCTCCAGTAGTGAAGCATGCTCCCTAGAGGAAAGTTGGAGTGAAGACTTGGATCTATAACCAGTCTCTACGTAAAATGGTCCTAGGGGATGATCTAGGTTTGGAAGAGGTGGTAAACTTGGATTTAAATTCCCTGGTGGCTCAGTTTTCATATCACTCCCGGTGTACTATGTCTATTTCAGATTGGGTGAGGATGAACTGGCTACCTTTGATGGGGTATGAGCCGAAGGTTTTCTACCTTCCGAGAGGCTAGTTTGGGTTCAAGTTTCTTTCGTCATATGACACCACAAAAACTATGGATAAGATTTGGTCCTTTGATGAGAGGAGATTGATTCTCAAGCCTTGGTGGAGTATCTTTGACCTTGATCATGATTATTTTCAGTTCAGGAACCTATGGATTTTTCTACCAAGTTTACCTTTAAACCTCTAGAATGTGAAATCTTTGGTTGGCATTGGCAATGCTCTAGGTCATTTCATTAAAGTTGATGACTTGATGCTACATGCGCTGGAAAGAAGATTGGGTAAGATACTGGTTGAAGTTGACATTTATTCTGGCCTTTTGGAGTCCCTTGATATTTAGTGGTGTGGCCACACTTTCTGTCAAAAAATTCATTATTTGGGTCTACCTTTTCAGTGTACTCTCTGTCATAAACTTGGACACTTGAGAAGTCACTGTCATGGATTTTTGGAGGAGGAGTCAGAAGATTCGCGGCTCGGGAAGGTGTCCAGATGTGAATCCCCAGGTGTTGACTCTTATATATAAGTTGCAGCAGTTATTGGGTTATTGGATTCATCAAATCAAGCTTCCACAGACACTGTCACAAGCAAGCTAAAATCTCTCTTTCCTTCCTTTTACTTTTCACTCACGGCCTAGGAAAAGGATTCCCTGAACTTTATCACTCCATCAGTGGTTGGAACTGTGATTTCCCCGACTCATCCTGTGTCGAAAACTAGGGATGGAACTTCCTCCTTGGAGTTTTCTCCTTAGCTCTCTGTGAGGGACAATGATTCTTATAGTTCAGAACTAGTGACCTCCCCTCTAGAGGGATTTAGAGTAAACTATGTTGTTCATAATAGAACCTCACCTTCTTCTTGGGGTTTAAGAAATGAGGATGTGTTGGATTCCCTAGAGATCTGGGGTGTGGATAGTGAGTTGGAAAGGGGTAGTTTTGTACTATCGGGTTATAGGGAGTCAGAACCGGGTGAGTGTTCCCAAGGGGAGACCCTTGAGTCCCTTGTCCCGCTACTTAGAGAGGTCGTCACTCCTCTTCTTATCCCCACTTATTAGGGGAGGAATGTTTTAGAAGTTCTTGGTACTTCTGAATTTGCAGGGCAGTTTGAAAATCCTGATCAGGGTACAGTGGTTGGTTATGCCTGGTCAAAGGGTTTGGGTTTCGAGACCTCTCCCATTAAAATGAGAAGTACGCGTAAAAAATCCACTTGCTCTTTACATGTTCCTTACTTGCATACTTCTTTTGTTTCTGACTCTAGGGCACTTAGAGGCATGAAATCCCTTGCTAGGGACAAACCTTGATTCTTCTCTCCTTAAATCTTAGAGGGGTGGGGGGGACCCTGAAAGCATCCTCCATGCGTAGATTGTTGCGAAAGTCAAAACCTAATATGTTTTTTTTACAAGAAACTCTAGTGGATGAGGAAAAAACTCGGTTGTTTATGTTAAAATTTGTCCCGATTGGTTATCGTATATTGTTAGTTCTGTTGGAAATTTAGGTAGTTTATTGGTGATGTGGGATCCTAATAAACCAGTATTGAATCCTTCCCTCTGTTGTGGAGTAATTTTACTTTTTGTCTCTTCTTTGGAGAATAACAAGTAGATATGTTTGCTCAATGTCTATGGGCCCTGGAATGAGAGGAAATATTTTTTGGATCAGGTGGTCGTGAGAGGTTTGTTGGCTTCTAAAAATTTGATTGTTGCAGGGGATTTAAATATCACTACCAGAGTAGACAAGGTCTGGGGAGCTTCGACACATATGGACAAGCTCGTGGGATACTTTAAAGACCTTTTCCAGGAAAATCACCTGGTGGATTTGATTCCGGATGTAGTGGCCTCTATGTGGAGGAATGTAAGAGAAGGGGTGGAAAGCATAGTCAAGAGGTTGGATCATATTTTGGTTTCAGATAATTTATTAAGTGAATTTGGTAGGTATAGATCCTGGGTGGAATTCCCTTTTATCTCGAATCATGCTCCAGTGATTGCACAATTTGAATTTCAACAATTTCCTTTGGCCTACCCCTTTAAATTAAATCTGTCCTGGTTGGTGGAGGAAGAGTTCTTTGCTATAGTAAAAGATGTTTCATTGGACCTTGGCTTCTTGGTGGAATATGATATTCAACAAAAATTTGTGTGGAAACTAAAAGTGCTAAGATCTTGAATCAAATCTTGGGCAAGGATTCAGCTCAGTTCGAAACACCTCAGATTAGAAATGTTGGAGGAGGAGATTCGTGCGGATTTTTCGTCGATGCAGAGGGATAGGAGGGACTTGTTTCCTGACTTTCACATAAAAAAATTTGGACCCAAAATGAAATGAATTACTACTTCAAGATGAGGAACTCTAGAGATAGAGGAGTAGAGCAATTTGGTTGAAAAGTGGTGATCAAAATACAAGGTTTTTTCATAACTTTGCTAGCGCTAGAAAGAATAAAAAACACATCTAGGAGATTCTGGATGAGGATGGTCAGTACCACAGGGGGCAAGAGGCTCTTAAAAAATACACTTTAAATGGACTTTTGAGATCGGTGCCCATCCCTCCCCAGTGGATCGAGTTTATATTGCCAGGTTGTTCCGTCGATTTGTAAGTGAGGAGGATTCCTTACTTCTTGATCATACTTGTACAAAATCATAGATTTGGGAAGTCTTAAAGCACTATGCAAAAGATAAAATTCTAGGCCCTAATGGTTGGATGGTTGATATCTTTTCTCACTTCTTTGACCTGGTTGGTGATGATCTGTTGGAACTAGTGGAGGAATCTAGGAACAGAGGAAAGGTTCTAAGCTCCCTAAACTCTACGTTTCTAGTGTTGATTCCAAAAGAAAATAAACCTGTGATGTTTGGAGACTATATACCCATATCACTTTGTAACTTATGTTATAAGTTGATAGAAAAGGTGATAGATAATAGAGTCAAGCATATCCTCTCGAGGTCATTGTCGAGTGAGAAACTAGGATTCTTAAAAGGAAGACATATTTTGGATGCTATCGGGACGGCGCAAGAATGTCTACACAGTATAAAAGTGAAAAATTTGAAGGCTCTAATTTTAAAGTTGGACTTAAAAAAAGCGTGTGACTATGTAAACTGGGACTTTTTAAGATTAATCCTTATTCAAATAGGTTTTAGCATACCTTCTATTAATTGTATTATGAGTTGTGTAGTCAGTTCCTCCTTTGTTGTTCTTATAAATGGTGAGACTTCCCCTTTTTTTCAGAGTGAACGTGGTTTAAGATAAGGTTTTCCATTGTCACCTTTGTTGTTCATTTTAGTCATGGAAAGTTTTAGCCCATTGTTGAGAAAAGGTCAGTATGAGAGAAGTTTGACAAGG
Source organism: Picea sitchensis (assembly GCA_010110895.2). Lineage (NCBI taxonomy): Eukaryota > Viridiplantae > Streptophyta > Pinopsida > Pinales > Pinaceae > Picea > Picea sitchensis. The sequence continues at coordinate 83,417 of SNQJ01S0046703.1, read as the reverse complement.
GTGAAGATCTCCAAGATTATAAAAATCCTCCATCTTATTTTTGTATACGACATCCTCATCATGACAAAGGCCTCCCTTGAGGAGTGGATTGAGACAAAATCTCTTTCGGATCTCTTATGTTGTGCTTCAGGGATTAAAGTAAATTTGAGCAAATATATGCTTCACCACTCGGGCATCCAAGGGGAGACGTTGGACAAGTTTAAGGAAGCTTTGTCTTTCAATTTTTCTGACTTGACTGAAGGTTTTAGATACATGGGTTATTTTCTAAAAGCGAAGAAATTTATGTTTGAGGATTGGATATGTTTTATAGACAAATTTTAAAACAAGACTAGTCACTAGTGCAACAGGTGGTTATCTCTTGGAGGTTGTTGCATCCTTGTAAAAGCGGTGTTGGAATCCCAATCAGTATACTTGATGGCCTTAGCGGTGGTCCCTGTATTTGTGATCACTAAGATTCGACAACTGATCTTTGAATTTCTTTGTTCAGGTGGTAGTACTGCTCATCACTTTCACATTTGCAGCCAGGAGGTCTTAGCAAAGCTGAAGTCCCTCGGCGATTGGGGTCTTAGAAATATTTTCCACTTTAATTGTGTTTTGGCTGCAAATTCATTGTGGTGCGTTCTGATGAAATATGGGATTTGGCATAGGGTGATTAAGGATTAAAATATGTCTTATATTTTTGTCTCTACCTGGTTTAGATCGACCACAATTGAAGAACCTTTCGCTTCAAAGACTTGGAAAAACCTCCTAAAATCTCGTCCTCTTATCACTCACTGGTTAAGTTGGAATCCTGGAAATGGTCAATCAGTCTTAATTGGAAAAGACAATATCTTGGGCATTGGGGACTCTTCTCTGCTCTCACATGACCTTTTGTTGGCATTGAAGAATAAAAATATTAGATATATCTTTCAAGTGAGGGCTCAAAACTCCCTGGGGTTTATAACTGATCAATGGAAAGGAAGCTCAAAACTGGAACTGTCGGGTGCTCTGGATCTTGAATGGAGATCTTATTGTAAGGCTCTAATTGGATCAGGGATCCATATCCAACAAAGAGAAGACAACTTAATTTGGACTAGTGGAGACAATTCATGCATTGTTTCTGTGAAAAATGTTTATAATTCCTTGGAAAGAAAACTCTGGCAAAAACAGTCTGTAGGATGGAGGAGGCAATTGTGGTCTCAGGATATTACCTTAAAAATCAGACTTTTCACTTGGCTCACAGTGGAGGATAAAATCCTAACTTGGGATAACCAGCAAAGAAAAGGCTAGGAATGACCTAGTCTTTTCCCTTTATGTTCCAGGGATTGTTGCATTTGTTTGTAAACTACTCTTTTACTCTTCAAGTGTGGCAGATTTTAAAATCAACTCTTATTCTAAGTTCTTCTTGGGGAGGTATCTCTTTAACTAGTTTTTATGATAGTTGGACTAAAAATTAGAGGAAATTTAGTACTCTTCCCTCACTGGCGTGTTAGTTCATTTGGTTGGAAAGGAACAAGATAATCTTTGAATTACATACTCCTTTTCAGGCATTTGTCCTTAAAATTTTGGTGATGTTGGAGAACTTTGATGGTTTGGGTCCTCGAAAAGAGAACAACCTTAAAATCACAAAGACACATATTTATGCTCTACCTACTGTAGGATGGTTTGATGGTGCTGCTCACTAAGGTTCCAATCTAGATCCATATGTACTTTCTTCCCCAAGCGTTTTGGAAGATAGATACAATGGAAGGCTTGGAAAATAGACTAGGGACCTTTGGAAAAGTATCATAGATGAAAAATTTAAGACGATATAAATCATATACAAGGATATACATATATATGAATGTATCATGGGCTCTCCCAGAATCCATAACAATCTTCTATCAAGATAATGAGTGGATCTAGACTTTAGATTATGAGCACATATTTTTTAGGAGAAGGAAGTGCCATGAGCATGGACATTTTGTTTCAAGATTTCCCTAATAATGTGGAGAAATATGTTGATAAAACCAATGAGGAGCAGGATAAGATGGATTTGTGAAAGTCCCAACAATAGGAAATGAGGAAGGAAACCAAATAAACCAATGACATAGATGCCAAATATCACTACCAATAACTTTAAGATCCACTCCCAAGGGGAAGATGAAGGATCCAAAGGAGAGGGCACCTCATATCCAAATAGAGAAGAGGGTTTAAAGGTATAATTAGAAGAGGAAATCCAAAAAACACAAATAACATGACAAAAACATAGGAAATATGATACAAACGAGACAACGACACAGACACAAGCAATAGCTATAAAAGTAGATCCACAATAGGAACTTAAAGAGGGTGAGGGAAACAAAGAAATGGAAAAGGGTGACCTAAAAATTGATATGCAAGCCCTTGTCGACCTGCATGACAAATAATTTAAGATCATAAATCTACAAGAACACCAAATAATACATTTTCACAAAGAAGTGATAAAGGGTGAAGGAAAAAGACACAATTAGATCTAGCTAGGGACAACCTCAAGAGGGCTTGGGATGCAAACTAACCCACTAAATATACAGAAGAACCCAAGGATATAGTATAATAAATAGGGGAACAAGTCGATGAAAAAGAAAATAGAGGAAATAGGATCTTTGTTGGTTGATTTAGGGTAGGCTATTGGCCTCTTAGAGAAGTGTTTCCTTACCTAATTTTTTTTTTAAAATGAAAGTGATATCATAGAAAATTATAGGCCTTAACGCCCTATTGAAACATAGGATTCTCAAGAAAAGGATACAAAAAGAGAAAATAAGTGTCTTAATGTTATAAGAAACAAAGTGTGATTAGGAAAATATGAAACATATTTCCTAGAAGATTTAGAGGAACAATGAAGTAGCAATAGTGGAAGTGGAATAAGTGTCAGGTGGTTTGGATCTAGTATGGGATCCAAATATTTTGATCTTAGACATTCACTCATCCTATCCTAGGCTCCTCTCAGTCAGGTATAAGGTCTTGGAAACCTTATAACATGACTACTTAACAAATTATTATGGACCATCTACGCATATGACAAACAGGGCTTTCCTAGATTCCATCACCCTTCTGCGAGTTGCCTTATAGGGTTACCCATGGATTATAGGAGAGGATATCAATATGATCATATCTCTTCATGGTAAGAAATGAGGAATTAGGAGATTTCCATATAAAAATGAAGCATTCAAGGAGATCATATAAGTGATCCAACCACATTTACATACCCACAAGTAACGACAATTATACTTAGAACAATCGAAGAGGAGTTGTGCTCTAGATCACTTAATTATACTCTTATTTGTAGGTGTTGTTTTAGACGTGTCTAAATATCGATTCATTATAGGGAGGTGTGGGGGGGATTCCCCCCGCCCCCACCCACACACACACACAAATGTTTCCCAGGGGTCTATGCTAGGTGGAAACAAATATTGGAGCCCTTCTAGTGGGGGTTCGGGGGTAGCTCCCCCGAAGAGATTTTTTTGGGAAAATTCTTTATAAAATATTGTAATTTCATAGTCAATATTGACCATTCATCATTAGGTCATACATCTGATGGAAGAGTTTATGTTGGTTTCTTTTTCTTCCCTAGAAGGAAACCTTCTTTTTATGGGGGTGTTATATTACAATCAATGATGGGTTTATTGTTGGTGGTTTACAGGCCCACGGTATTGGGTAACCCATGGTATTTTCTCATAGGATTATATGTGATGAAGCCTATTTAAAGGTTGTGAATGTGTGTGAGAGTATTGTGTGTATGAGAGAGGAGACTATGAGAGAGTGAAGAGGAGGTTGCAACAAATGTGTTGTAGGTGTTATCCCTTCATTTTGTTAGATGAAATAAAGGAAGGAATGGTTGTTTCTCTGTGGACGTAGCCCATATCAGGTGAACCACGTATATTGGTGTCTCTATTGTATTGATGGATGATGATGATGATGATTAACTGTAAGGTAGCTAGAGAGGTAGTGGGGGGGGACAGAGGGCCCATAGTGATAATAGTGGAGGTCATTCAATGTAAGGTGGACTAGGTCCACTATATTATTAAATAAGGCCCACTATGGTAGTTAGATATAATAAATGTAAGAGGACTTCTTAGAAGGTTCTACTTCTAGAA
>SNQJ01S0046703.1:47650-69178 GCA_010110895.2 Picea sitchensis | reverse complement strand
TACAACTACCCTTTCCACTTCTATTAACAAGTTCTCTTTCAAGGTGTCCCATAAAAAGAATAATAGAACAACCAACCCTTGGTATGATAAAGAATGTAAAATTGCTAGGAAAACCATTAGGGATGCTTCTAATGAGCTCTTAAAATTCTATAAGATCAATACGTACAAAGCCCTAATTAAAAGGAAAAAAAGATACTATATCAATAAAAGGCAAGAACAACTTTAACAACTATACAAGTTGGATCCTAAGAAGTTTTGGAGCCAAATTCTAAAATGCAATACTAAATAAAATAATAGAATTCCCTTAACAAAATGGAATTCCTACCTTAAAAGTCTTTACGAGTTCCCTAATGCCATGGACACCATTCCTATTGTCCCTACAAAGGAAGAAGTTTTTTCTTTAGATGACATAGAGTTCAGGGTTAAGCGACTCACAAATGGGAAAGCTAAAGATATTACCACGGATATACAAAGGTATCATAAGATATACAAAAATATCCCTTATGATACCTTAGGATATTACTTCTATATACCCTTATGATACCTTAGGATATTACTTCGTACAAATATCCTAACTTATAAGAATATCATAAAATATACAAAAGTATCCTAACTTACCACATATATACAAAGGTATCATAAAATATGCAAAGGTATCCCTTATGATACCTTTGTATATTACCCTTAAACTCTAAAGATTTCAGATGTCTCTTCCAACAATACAATTACAATGTAGTTTATTGCAATTTAGCTTATCATAAACGTTTTCTAGTAAACCCTTAAACTCTAAATATGTTAGATGAATTTTATTTTTTTTAATCTTTGGAGAAGTTTTATCTTAACTTATACCTTTTATCTTTGCAGCGGAAAATTGGCTCTTGGCTGGTGATCAGACCAGATGTTCATATTACTACATTAATGGTACAACATTCAACTTATCATTAATTTGAAAGCAATATTTTTGTTCTGTAGTTTAATTGATGTTTTGTTTTTTTAGATATTTTCTGTGTAATTTTGTTAAAAATTGATAAGAAATTGTTAGATATGTATATTTGAATAGTTAATTTTGTATAATTAGAATTCAGTATACTGAATTCATTTCTGCATAAAAATACAATTTCAATAAGAAAAACTTATGATTTCGTACAAATTTATATTACCCCATTCAAATTAAAAAAAAAACAATAAATAAAATAATTAGACAAAGACTTTTTTCTTTTACAATTTATTTGCAGCTGAATTAAAAACTGTGTTGCATATCATATTATAATAAATGGAAAATTGTTTTGCAGTACGATTTGAAAGTTGTGCTCCAATGGACGATCAAGTGGGCAGCATGTGCAGAACTTCCTTGCTTTGCCTTCGTCCATCCCAATCATCCGACGAGTAGATGGTTGATTTTACATTTATGAAATGTGCAATGCCAGATACAGTTCTGTTTTTTCCAAGCTTATATGTTCTTTCTATTTTGTACAGTTGTACTCTATAATGACAGTCTACCAGAAAACATCCATCGTCTAGACAAGACAACACTGCATTGATTGATGGACAGCAACCAGTAACAACAATACATTTTTGTGTTTTCACGTTTTCAATATCAAGTAGCTTATATTTCTTTTCAAACTTTTATTTTATTTGGCCTATGTTATGTAGGGATAATTTTAAGTTATTTATATTTCTTTTCAAACTTTTATTTTATTTGGCCTATGTTATGTAGGGATAATTTTAAGGATGGGATAATTTTAAGGATGGAATTTTATATTGAAATGTAGAAATTTTGATTAATTTTATTAGTTTTTTATATATAATTGTAAATGTTTGAAATATTTATATTAAAATATTTAAATTTCAAAGAATTTTATATAATTTTTATAAAATTTTGACAATTTTAAAAATAAAATAATCTTGTTTATAAAATTTGGGTTAATAATTTTTTGAATGACCAATCTTTTTTTGAAAAAAATTATAAAAAATTAAATCAAAATTTAACCTATATTATCTATCATTTTAATCTGAAAATATACACATATAATTCTATATTTTCAACAAATACCAATAACATTTTAATGCTGATCCACAAATTTCCATCTATAAAACCTTTCCTTACTTTTACTTCTATTTAATAATAATAATAATAAGACCCTTATATTTAAAGATTCATTAAAATCAATTTGACATATATTTACTTGTTCCATCGCTGGCCGAGTGTACCATTAATTTTCATTATTAAACCAATGTACAGTTGACTATTCAAATACATAGGCCAGAATTAAACAGCATCAATATTATAGTTTAACATTTTTTTTATAAATTCCATATAAAATTAAAATTAATCAAATCACTATTAAAATTAAAATTTATGATTAAAATAAATAAATTAAAAAACAATTAAATAATTCTTTATAAATAAAAATATTATTTATAAAATAAAAATAAAATACATAATAAAAATATGGTATTAAAAATTTATTATCATTATTATATGATATAGTAATAAATATTTTACAAATTTAAATTTATGATTATAATAAATAAATTAAAAAAAAAACAATTAAACCATTTTTTATAAAAAAATTATTAGAATTTTTATTATATCCATAAAATAAAAATAAAACACATAATAAAAACAAATAAGAACAATGAGGCTTCCCTAAACATTGGACTCAAAACCTCATTGTTCCTATTTTTAAAAATGGGGATAAACACATTCCCTCTAATTATAGAACCATTATGATTAGCCCGATTTTAGCTAAGCTTTATGGAATTATTTTGGAAAAGAAGATTAGCATTTGGCTAGAAAGTCACGGTAAAAGAGTTAAAGGCCACGCCGGGTTTAGGAGATATCATTCAACTGTGGACCATCTTGTTACCTTTAGGATGATTGCAGAGGAGTTCTGCAATACTAAAACAAATCTTTTTTGTTGTTTTGTTGACTTTAGAAAAGCTTTTGACATGGTTCCTAGGAAAAACCTTTGGAATAGGTTGGAAGAGATAAAAGTGTCTCCCGAGTTGAGGGTTGTTGCAATAAGGATGTATGAGAATGTTATTGCTAAGTTTAAAAACATTGAGGGTTGGTCAAAAGAGATTAACTACAATATCGGAGTCAAACAAGGTTGTCACTTGTCGCCTACCTTTTTTGGCATATACATTGATAAATTAGAAGAATGCTTGGGAAAAGCAGGTTGTGTCGGCCCTACTCTCACTGGTATAGTCATCAATCTTCTTCTTTATGCCGATGATATTGTTCTTATGGAAATGAGTCCCCATGATCTTGAAAACCAACTAAGAATCCTCAAGGATTTTTGCTCCAATATGGGTATTACTGTTAATATTGATAAGACTAAGGTCATGATTATTAAATCCAATAAGATCCCTTATGATACCTTTGTATATGACAACAACAACGGAGAAGTGACTTCATACAAATATCTTAGATTGATATTCACCCAAAGCTTAATTGGAATTATAGCATTGAGAAGAAAAGGATTATTGGGGATGGAAAGCTTATTATGGGCTTGAAAACCATTATGTCAGTCGAACAGGTTGGGATAAGAAGAAACTCCTCTTTGGACTCTTATTTTTGTTATTCTTTATGGATGTGAAGCTTTGGGGTTGTAGTATCTCCTCGTGAATCACAGTAGAAAGATAGAGCAAATACAAAAGAATTTTATAACCTATAATCTCAAAATTAAAGGAAATAAATTTCCATGCCTCCTCATAGAACAAGCCTCTCCCCATTGGGAGCATGGCTATGACTAGATACCTATTGTATAAGAACAAGTTAAACAACATGGAAGACAGAGGCTACCTAAAATTGCTTCAAATCAAGTCATAACCATCATGGACTCAAGCGAGGATGGCATGAAGCATCCGATCTTGGCTAAACTGTTGAGGAATCATGGAAGAAACCATTTTGAATAAAGATACTATTAAAAAATGTCAAATCAAAATTTAAGGAAAAATAAAAATTAAGGTATTATAAAGATGTAATCCAACCCTAATCTAGAAGATCAAAATTATCTATACGATGTTTTGTCAAGTGTAAAGAAAAAATAAGCATTGCTAGAAAGATAAAGAACAAATTCTCACGAGCTCCATAGTGGCGGGCATTGGTCAATTCCTAAAACACCATGGGATGAAAGAGTGTGTCACCTTTGTGACACTAAGAAGATTGAAGATGAAACACACTTTATCTTAGATTGTCCGGCCTATACCCACATATTATATCTTATTTTCAAAATATTGATCACTACCAACCTTTATAACCTCTTAACTCAACAAAGTATGGTGATCTTGGAAGCTGTAATGCTTTTAGAACACTTGAAACAAAATTCTAAAAGAATCACAAGTATCTCTTAATGCTTTTCGAGCACAGAAACAAAATTCTAAAGAATCACAAGTAATCATTTACCCTCTTAAGGTCCGATAGACCAATTAGGTCTTAGTGGACATTAATCATCATCATCATCATCATCATCATATTATCATTATTATTATTAATACAGTAATAAATATTTTACAAATTTAAATATATATAATAGAATTTAAATATTGTTTTGCATATTTTAATTTATATAATATTTACTATTTTAATTTTTAATAATTTATGATTAAAATAAATAAATTAAAAAAAAATTAAATAATTTTTTATAAAATAAATTATTAGAATTTTTATTATATCCATAAAATAAAAATAAAACACATATTAAAAATATATTATCATTATTATTATATGATATAGTAATAAATATTTTACAAATTAAAATATATATGATAGAATTTAAATATTTTTGTGCATATTTTAATTTATATAATATTTACGATTCTACTACTAAATATATACTAGCACAACTACATTTTAGTAAAAGTATTGGTGTTATTAGTTACTAATGACTCTATTTGCTTATATCAATCATTTTTACTAAATTGTGGTTCTAGAAGATCCACATGTATGGGGAGGTTTAAAAGATTTGTGAATTAGATTCTCTTTTGCCAAGTGCAAAGAAACAAATAAGCAATGCTAAGATAAGAACAAATTCTCACGAGCTCCATAGCGAAACAGGGCATTGGTCAATTCCTAAAATGTCATGGGATGAAAGAGTGTGCCACCTTTGTGACACTAAGAAGGTTGAAGATGAAAAGCACTTTCTCTTAGATTGTCCACCCTATACCCATATTAGATCTCATTTTCAAAATATGTATCACACTACCAACCTTCCTAACCTCTTAAGTCAACAAAAGTATGGTGATCATGGTTGAATTATGTCAAATTGCTACATTATGGATGGTTGTGTTAAAATGTGATGTCCATCAACAATTATGCCACACTATGACATTCCTCAACAATTATATAGGATTATGATGTTCCCCAATGATTATGTCACATTGTAATGTTCAGGAAGGGTCACATCACATTTTGATATTCATCTTCATTATTTTAAGTTGAATTACATCGTTCCTTAATCGTTTCATCACATTGCAACATTATTCATCATTATGTTATGCCAAATTGCTTCATTAGTTAATGGCTAGATCACATTGCGACATTCATGAATAGTTATCTCACCTTCCAACATTCCTTAGGGGTTATATGTCAATGTGATGTTCTTGAATGGTTATGATGCATTATGATATTCATTTTATTTCATTTTAGTTTTATTTTGTGTTACTCAATGGTTGTGTCACAATGTGATGTTCCTAAAGGGTCAAGTCATTTCTCAATTCTTATTTCATATAACGATATTTATCATGGTTGACTTTTGTAAAGTGGAGTTGTCTTTAGCTGGCCATGGTTCAATATGGACATGGTTGACTATGGTTGAATTTCATCACATTGCAATGTTCAGTAAGAATTTTGTTGGAATGCAACTTTGATTTTTTTTCACATTGCAACGATGGTTATGTTCGTCACATTGCGACATTTGGTGACATTTGTCACATAACAACATATGTCACATTGCAATGTTTGGTCACAAGCGTCACATTGCAATGTCAAGTTTTTTTGTCACATTGTGACATTAGGGTTTTTTCATCACATTGTGACATCAAGTTTTTATTCGTCAAGTTGCAACGTCGGGTTATCATTTGTCACATTGCAACGTCAAGTTTTTATTCCTTACATTGCGACGAATGATTTTGTTTGTCAAATTGTGATGTTGGGTGGCATTCCTCACATTGTGACGTTTGGTCATGAGCATCCCAATGCAACTTTTGTGACTATAGTTATATTATATTGCAATGATTATGTTGAATTGTTATGTTGTAGGTTTTGTCACATTGCGACATTGAAAAAGGGTTTGGTTCATTTGGGGCATTCCTATTAGTTATGGGTGAGTGCATGAAGTTTATGGATGAAAAAGTGGAAATGAGGTGAGTGTGAACACACTCATGCAAAAATGTGTGTGTGTTTCTAGGAATGCACACACATTCCTGATGCGATAGGATCAACAAACCCTGGACCTCCGTTCATCATGCCACATAGGCACGTTTCGAAGAACATGTACCCGTTCCCCTGGGATCTAATAAAAGGGTTTGTGGGCAGGGTTTTTGGCCATTTTTACCACCGCGCCTTGCATTTCAGGAGATATTGAGCAAATTCAAAGGAGGATTTTTTCTCACCAAGCTCCAGAAGATCCTAAAATGTCTCGGAGGCAAGCCAAGTATGTATTTTTTAATTAATTTCTTGTTTTTTTAATTTATTAAACTATTTGTTTGCATGCCTTTTGTAATTTTTTAATTTAATTAAAAAAACCAACCTAATTTATATGAACTCCCTTATTAAATTTTAGCAGAATAATTAAGATGGAACTTGGACATAATCAAAACCCCACCCAACCACATGAAGGCACAAAAATCCCCAACCTAGAACCAACAAACATAAACACGTATTTTGATGAAGAGTTTACCTCTTTGAGATCAATTGTCTGTGACTTAGGGATTACAAGAGATCCTAGCAAATTGTCATTGGCCACTTCATTGGATGTCATTGTATCATCCATTGCAAGTGCCCAAGAGAAATTAAAAAGTATTTTTGAATATAGGGATAAGATGTTTGTCTATTACAGGACTGACATTGATAAAAACCAAGTTAGATACTTGAATATTATGAAACAAGATTTGATGTCACTATTTATTGATCCTAGAACTGGACTACAACCACCAGTCAACAAAAGACACTTTTGTATGGAATGGTGCATCCACCAACAATTTAATGATAACTAGATGGATAGATGGTTCATGGTGTTCGACAAACCTCCCTGCAATAATAGGAAGCTGCCTCTATATTTCCCGAGGAAATTGTGGGAAGAGTTTATTTTGGGTCACCATGTTAACTACTTTGACATTGGTGAATTCTTGGGGGTGGGTCTAGGGTCTACATAGGACAAATAAAATGATAGCCATGCCCCTATGCTAGGTCCTCATCCTCCTAGAAAAAATTCTAACACCCATTCTCAACATCCTCCCATTTCATAAGGCATCTGATGTAGGAGTATCAATCAGTCTTTCAGATTGACCCAAGAGGTCAAAAACATTTACTAAGAAAGTTGGTTTCCTAATTTTTTATATTTCATTTGTAATAATTGTATGAGGTATCTCTAGAATACATCTTAGTTTGATTAGTTTTGATAGGTTTCAATATGTTGCTAAGTTTTAGGAACATAATTAGCAGATTTGGATTTGGTTGAGATAGCAAAGATAAGTTTGTTTTTTGAATGATCCGAGAGCTTGAGAGGATTTTATTGTAATTTTGTAGGAGACAGAGTAGAGTAGAGAGGAGAGTAGGTGTGAAGAGGTTGTGTGTGAGAGAGAGTTTTGAGACATTAATTTTTGTACCCTTATGTATTTTGAACCAGACCTGATATTCTGGTTATGATGTGAAACTCAAATTCTATGTGGATTTCTGAGATTAATAATACTCTGTCTCAATTTTCTCTCTGTGGCTATGTGAGTGATTTTTAAATTTATTGGAATGTATTGTGTGTGGTTTATATATATATATTGTGGTAGCATCGATATGTTGGATCAAGGAGAGTTTCTTTGCAGGCAGATCTGAGATCGGCTTCAAACTCCAATGAAGATTGAGGTTAAATCCTTGAAATAATGGCAAAGCTAGCGTGAACCATTGATCATTCAACAAGATCAACGATCCAGACATAATTTTGTAAATGGGAGTAGATTAGCATGAGCTTCGATCTGAGCATTCATCAAAAGACAAGATCGATGGTCAACGATCATTGCGCACAGGTAAACATTGCGAAGGTTAACAAGAGGTGCCCCCCCCCCCACATTTTTGCAATGTGTATATTTGGGGTGGATGCGTGTTAGAGTATGGTAATTGTAGGCACCCTTGAAGCAGTTTTATAAACCACTACTTGACCCCCCTTGCAAGACTAGGAAACTATACCACTTCTGGAAAGTGGTAAACCACCTTGTGTTAGCTGAGGCCTAGCACTTGGTCGCGAGAAGGAAAAGGGGCTTAACCCTTATAAAAACATAGTGTTTGGGTTGTAAAAGGAATATTAGCCCCATGAAGAAGATCGCTTAAGTATAGTGCTTCTGGTTTGACAGTTGGAGAATGTTGTCCAGAACTAGGACTCAATCAGATCAAGGTTTTGATCCAAGGGAATCGAGTGCTTAAAGTTTCTAATGGAGTTGTTTGGAACTTTTTTCTAGGATATTTGACCTGGTAGGAAATCATTTGTGGAATCAAAGAGAAAGAATTATATCTTATAGGAAACATGCCACCCTTATGAGGTGGCTGAGAGAGAAAGGTAGTAATTGATGAGTTGTGATTGGAGCTTAAGCACATTTAGGAGAGGATGGAAGCCATGGAGACAACTCAGAGTAGGGAACCTGACACAAGAGATGTCAGTGAGAGTGAATATACAAGATCCAAAAAGGAAATAGAAGGGATGCAAGGAGGAGAAACAACATAAGAACGAATGATAAGGTTGGTTATTAAGGCAGGAGCCAGCCCAAAGATTGAAGTTCCCGTGTATGAGGGTAGTTTGAATGTGGATGAATTTCATGATTGGATCAATGCAATGGAAAAGTAGTTTGATTATGAATATGTGGAAGAACACAAGAAGGTCAAACATGCAGTGACAAGACTAAAAGGCCATGCAACCTTCTTGTGGGATGAGTTTTAAGAAGATAGGAGAAGGAAAGGAAAATATAAAATTAGAGATTGGGACAGGATGGTGGATAAATTTAAAATAAAATTTATCCCTAAGGACTACCAATTGAATATGTTTAGGAAATTGAATAATTTGAGATAGAAATTTATGACAGTGAAGGAGTACACTGAATAATTCTATAGGTGGAATATTAGGTAAGGCCATATAGAAGAAGATGAACGAAAATTTTTTAGGTATATAAATGGATCGAGGTATGAAATTCAAGATGAGATTAGTCTCTTGTCCCTGAGAAAAGTGGAATATGCTTACCAAGCATCCCTAAAGGAAGAAGAGTTTTTTGTCAGAAAACAAAGTCAAAAGAGCAGAGGAAGGAATCCAGCAAGAGGAAAGGGATCATTAAACAGAGGAATATTCCAGGCTTCAAATGAAGAAGTAGGAAGTTCTAGTAGTCATACACCTAGAGGAGGAGAGTCAAGAGGTGGAAGATTATTTTCAAGAGGCAGAGGAAAAGGTAGAGAAATAAGGTGTTATACTTGTGGGAAAATGGGACATATGTCTTGGGATTGTCCTGAGAACAAGTCAGCAAACCAAAGAGGATATCATATTGCAAAGGCTAAAGAAGAGACAATAAATGCAGAGGTAAAAGAAGAATCTCTTGAGATGGGTGAATCATTAATGTTGAGGAGAGTTTCGATTAAATAAGAGTAGGAATCTCATGAGCTAGCATAGAGAAAAAGTGTGTTTAGTACAATGTGCAAATAAACAGAGAAATGTTGAAAGATGGTCATCGATAGTGGTAGCATAGACAATCTAGTTTCTACATAGATGGTGGAGATGTTAGCATTGCAGAGGATGGCACACCCTACTCGATACAAAGTATCATGATTGCAGAAAGGACATCAGATTCTGGTAAGTGAACAATGTAAGGTAGAAATTCAAATTGGTGGTTACAAGGATGAAATATTATGCAACGTAATTCCTATGGATGTATGTCATATCTTGTTGGGGAGACCATGGTAGTATGATATAATTTTTTTTCATGATGGAAGAAGGAACACCTATACTTTTGAAAAGGATGGACACAAGAATGTGTTATTTCCATTGAAGGATGAAAGGGATAAATAAGAAGTTGGTCCAAATGTGTTTTTGATGAGTGGAAAGGAGCTACTACATGAAATCAAGAAAGAGGAGGAGGTACATTTTGCTTTGATTGGTAATCCAAGAGTAGTACTTACTAACACAAATTTAAATGATCTACTTGTTGAAATTCAAGAATTATTATGAGTTTTTTGATATCATTGTTGATGAGTTACCTATGCCTTACCACCTATAAGAATCATTAGCCATCACATAGACTTGATTCTAGGAGAAAATCTACCAAACAAAGTAACCTACAGGATGACACCCAAGGAAAATGAAGAGACTAGAAATCAGATTCAAGAGCTATTGGATAAAGTATTGATGAGAGAATGTTGAATTCGTTGTGTGGTGCCAAATGTTTTGAGTCCAAAGAAGGATGGAAGCTGGAGAATGTGTACAGACTCCAGAGCAATAAACAAGATAATAGTCAGGTACATATTTCCTTTAGCATGTATGGATGATTTAATGGATTATCTAAGTGGCCAAAATTATTTTTCAAATATAAAACTAAAGACTGGATATCATTTGATTAGAATGAGAGAGGGAGATGAGTGGAAGATAACCTTTAAAACAAATGATGGTCTGTATGAATGGAACTTCATGCCTTCTGGCTTGACAAATGTACCTAATACATTCATGAGGCTCATGAATGAAGTTCTCAAATAATTTATTGGAAGATTTGTAATTGAATATCTAGATGATATTCTTTTCTACAACAAAACAAAGGAAGAACACTTAATGTTTCTGAAGTTGGTGCTGGGGAAGTTGCAGCAGGAGAAACTTTTGATAAAACTAAAGAAATGTTCCTTCATGAAGACATAGTTAGTATATTTGGTATTTATAATCTCTCAATGTGTATTGAAGATGGATCCATAGAAGGTGAAAGTTATCAAGGAGTGGCCTTGTATCAAGAATATTTATGAGGTAAGAAGTTTTCATCGATTAGCAAGTTTCTACAAAAAAATCATTTGAAATTTCAGTAGAATATGTGCTCCAATAGTTGAGGATATTAATAAGAAACATCAACCATTCAAGTGGACAACAACAACTAAAAGGGGGTTCATATTGTTGAAAGAGAAGACCATTGAACAACCTGTTGTAGTTCTCCCAAATTTTCATAAACCTTTCTAGGTCAAGTGTGATACAAGTGGAATTACCATTAGTGTTGTTCTAAGCCAAGATGATAATCCTATTTCTTATTTTAGTGAGAAATCGAATGAAGCCAAGAAGAAATATTCTTCATATGATAAATATTTCTATGCAGTGATACACACCTTGAAGAAATGGAGGCATTATCTTATGCCTAGAGAATTTAATTTATATACTGATAATCATACTTTGCAGTTTATAACTAAGCAGGAGAAGTTGAATTAGAGGCATGCCAAATGGGTAGAGTTTATGTAAAACTTTAAATTTTTTCTTAAACATATCAGTGGGAATGCTAATAAAGTTGTATATGCTTTGAGCAGGAGATGTCTGGTTTGATAGGAAACTCAAGTGACTACTTTGGGATTTGAATATATCAAATAAATATACAAAGAAGACCCAGACTTCAAGGAATCCTATGAAGCATGCGAGAATCCATTGATCAAAGATATAATTCCTTGGATGGAATACATGATCCAGGAGGGATTACTATTCAAAGGAATTCAATTGTGCATTCCAAAATGCTCAATGAGAGATACCTTGTTGAAGGGGAAGTACAATGAAGGATTGGTTGGTCACTTTGGACATGGAAAAACTTATGCTCAGTTAAGTTATTATTATTTTTGGCCAGGTATGAGATCTAATGTTAAGGGATTTGTAGAAAGATGTAAAATTTTCCATTATTCCAAAGGAAATTAGTAGAACACATGTTTATATCATCCATTTCCCTTACCTAGTAGAACATGAGATGCCATAAGCATGGATTTTGTTTTGGGTTTACCAATAACTTAGAGGAGGAATGATTCAATCTTTGTAATTGTTGATAGATTCTCAAATATGGAAAATTGTGTACCTTATTATAAGACCAGTGATGCAACTCATATTGCTAATTTATTTTTCAAAGAAATTGTAAGGTTGCATGGATTGCCCAGAGGTATAGTTTTAGATAGAGGCACTAAATTTGTTGGAAATTTTTGGAGAACGTTATGGAAGAAGCTTGGAACAAACATTTCATTTAGCTTATCCTATCACCCTCAAACATATGGGCATATAGAAGTGGTGAATCATAGCATGGGAAACTTACTGAGGAGTTTGGTAAGTGAGCATAGAAGTCAACGAAACCAATTTCTTGTAAAAGTTGAGTTTTCTTACAATGACTCACCTAATAGAAGTACAGGGAAAAGTCCATTTCAAATAGTATATGGCATGCACCCAAGAGGCATTTCTAAACATAGAGATATGGGAAAGGAAGAAATTAGGAGTGATGATGCAGAGGATTTTTCTATAACAATGTAAATGTTACATGAATAGGTCAAGGGGAAATTACAAGGCAATACTCAAAGGTACAAGAAAAGAGAAGATCTAAAGAGAAGGGAAGTTAATTTTGAAGTTGGAGATAAAGTTTTGTCACATTTGAGGAAAGAGATATTTCCAAGGAATGGGTATAATAAGTTGAAATTTAAGAATATAGGACCCTATACAATGATTAGGAATTTTTTAGCTAATGCCTATGAGATTGAGTTACCACCTAACATTGGAATTTCACCCATTTTTCGATGTTGCAGGTTTGTATCCTTAAAAAGAATATAAATTAGGGGATAAGGATGATCGAGAGAAAGTTCAATGGATGAAGCAATTACCTACAATGAAACAATTGCAGATGGAGAATATGCTTGACCAAAAAATTGTCAAGAAAATGAGAAAGCGGGATTACTATGAGTACTTGGTGAAATGGAAAGATCTTCCAATAGAAGATGTAAATTGGATGAGTGCTACAGAGATATAGAAATATGGAAATCAAGTTGAACACCTCATGAAAATAGTCCATGACTATTTTTTTATTTGGGATTCTAATGCAGGAGCATCAACCAGTCTTTTAAGATTGACCCAAGAGATCAAAAACATTTACTAAGGAAGTTGGTTTCCTAATGTTTTATATTTCATTTGCAATACTTGTACAAGGTATTTCTAGAATATATATTCATTTGATTAGTTTTGATAGGTTTCAATCTGTTGTTAAGTTTTAAGAACATAATTAACAGATTTGGAGGTGGTTGAGATAACTCATATAGGTTTTTCTTGGGAATGATCAAGATCTTAAGAGGATTTTATTGTAATTTTGTAGGAGACAGAGTAGAGTAGATAAGAGAGGAGGTGTGAAGAGGTTGTGAGAGAGAGAGAGTCTTGAGACATTGATTTTTTTCTCCTTATGTATTTTTAACCAGATCTGATATTCTGGTTATATTGTGAAATTCAAATTCTGTGTGGATTTTTGAGATTAATTTTTCTCTTAGTCTCAATTTTCTATATGTGGCTCTGTGATTGATTTTTGAATTTATTGGAATCTATTGTGTGTATATATATATATTGTGGTAGCATTGATCTGTTGGATCGAAGAGAGAAGATCTAAGATCAGGCTCGAACTCAAGTGAAGATCAAGGTAAAATCCTCAAAATAATGGTGAAGCTATCATGAATCGTTGATCATCGATCACTCAAAAAGATCAACAATCTATAAGTAAGTTTGTAAATGGGAGGATATTATCACGAGCATCAATCCGACTATCCATCAAAAGGAAAGATCGAGAGTGGATGATCATTGTGCATGGGTAAATAGTGTAAAGGTTAACAAGAGGTGACCCCTTGTAATTCCACAACATGTGTATTTGGGGTGGCCACGTGTCAGAGTATGGTAATTGTGGGAACCCTCAAAGTGGTTTTATACACCACTACTTGACCCTCCTACAAGACTAGGAAGCCATATCGCTTATGGAAAGTGGCAAACCACCTTGTCTTAGTTGAGGCCTAGCTCTTGGTCATGAGAAGTGTTGGCCCTAAAGTCTGCACCTGACTGCTAAATGGAAGAGCTAGGCCACCTCAATTTTGGAAAGGTTTGTTTTTTATTAATTAAGTTTGTGGGTCAGCTAAATGATAGGTTCTTAGAGATGAAAATCTAATTGGACTGTCCAAACAATATGAATGTAGGTTTTTTCTAGCTAATGGTATGAACTTTGATAAACAGTTGGGGATAAAGAAAGATAAGCAGAGGAAACAACAACAAACAATGCAATGAATTACCTGTTGTGTGCGAATTAAGACTTAAAATGATATTTTAAGGCCTAGAAAAATATTTGGATACAAATCATCCAACAAATTGTAAAATAACTGATAGTTTTACTAAAAAAATAGTTGTTTAACATGTTGCATAACAATAAAAAGATGAATTAGAAAAATAGCTGAAAGAATAAGGAAATGTACATTGCACACCTCACAATTTGCATCCAAGATGAAATTAAAACACATGAAGACTTGAGCAAGAAAACACAACTGTCATCAATATATATTCACCAAGTAGAGAGATTTACAATCATATGAGCAGGTCCAACCAATTTTTATGCTTAAATCTTTTCACTAAAAACTGAACCCTCAAAACATACAAAATTTACATATTTATTATATTTGCAGAGGCTCTCATCCATTTGGGATTGCAGCTTAACTCTATACTACCAGTTGTAAAACAACTTATTAACTTAGCTAAAATATTACTGGAGTATATTAAGGTATACTTTGAGCTTGAATTAATAAAAAAAGAGTGGTTCTTATCCAACATAAAAGACCATTTATTATGCTTTAATCTAACAGAGTCTTGCAATTAAACAACTAAAAACTACTACTTAACAATGAAACTAGATTGATGTGTATGTTGGAGTGAATTGAGATTTGACAGAAAATGACTAGGAGTGACAAAACTGAGTTCTTTATCGAGAAATAGCATCCATGAATGTTGTTGGAGGCCACTGGGAGATAATTGGATGTGTTGGTGGAATTCTTCCTCAACTTATCTCTAGGGGGGAAGAGGCAAGTCTTCTGGCACTTTTCTAGAGTCTCTGATATTTCTTCTTGATTATGGTGTTGTAGGGTCCGGATCTGAAGATTTCATTCTGTACTTGTTGAATATCACTAAGTTGTTGTCAGACAAGCAATATGATGCCTTTGACCGGCTGGGAGTTCCTGGTTTGGCACCGTTTAAAAACTTCAAAATATGCAATAAAGGAGGATAAGCCACTTCGGAAATTCAAAGTTCGGGAGATTTGGAGAGAAGATTATAGATATCTCCTAAAGGACCTAACTCCTAGAGTCATTAACCAACACTTTTGCTAATTAACCTGAGATTAAGAATTTCATCATTTGATATTTCGCCACTTCGGCAATTCGAGGTTCAGGAGCTTTTGAATGGAGAGTTTGAATATCTCTTGGAGTGAAAATATCACGGAGCCATTAATTCATGCTTATCTTAAGCTAATTAAAGGGAGATTAAGAATTTAATCATTTAGGGAGTTTAGGACTCTGACTATTCGGGGTTCCAGATTTTCTGAATGTTGATTTTGAGAATCTCCGAGACTGACAATGTTGCAGAGTGGCATGGCGGTGAGGACCCACTTCGACAATTTGAGGCTCCAAAACTTCAAGGCTCCGACCCTTTGAGGGTTCAGAGAACTATGTTTTCTCTGAATTGAAATCTTCCAGAGTGGCGATCTCCCAAATATAACGTGGCCATATGATGTCACAATTGATGATGTGTCACAAAAAGAGAGTGACATGTGTCACTTGAAAATGAGCAGATGATTTACCCAAAGGGCCTGAAATGAGTGCCATGTGTCGATGACAGATGAATGTCACGCGTCTCCACAGATGAGTGCCATGCATCTCCAACTCTTTGGGGTTTTGGTGATCTACACTTGTTCTGAGCTAAAACCTCCTGGATGGTTGATCTCCCAGATCTTACATGGCAGTCCAGGGGTCCGGTGCTTCAGGGCTTGTTGGCACAAGGGTAGACCCAGGGTTTTGTTCTAATAGTGCACCAACAAGATTTAACTACTGGCTCTTTCGGAAACACCTGCAAAGAAGATGCAGTCTCACCCGAAGTAGCTATATGAGGTCGCAAGACACAGGTGTCTACAACTAGAGAAAATAAAAAGTGGGTCCAGGGAAACACTCTCACAGATCTAGTTATTCTTTACCGACTTAATCATACTTCGCAAAATATATCTCAGATCTAACACAATATTTCATTAACAGTATATCAGAGATCAGAAGAACACAACATCAATCACACACAACAATAGGATATATGTGGTTCACCCTCTCCCTAGGGCTACATCGACATAACTATGCTTTATAATATATTAAGTGAAAGCATATAGTTCTATCTTCACTTAGCTTGCAGATCTCTCTCTTTCTTTCTTTTCTCCTCTCTCCCCTCCCTGCGCACCCAAATGTAGGGTTTATCGTCGCACCCAGCTGAAGATCGTACAATATGAGAATTCTCTCTCTCTCACATCGCAATAATCACTCATAACATGCACAAATGACGAATCAATAAAAAAAAACCCTATCCTAGGTTCTCTAGACCTTTATTTATACATTACAATGACTCTCAGACATCCTTAGGCTGAAACCTAGGTGTCAAAACCCTAAATACCAAAACCCTAGGTCAACTTGACCCATCTTTTTCGGGCTTTGCTAGCCTATCTTTCCTTCTTTTCTGTGAGGTGCTCCAAAGAATCCATTGGTGGATTTTTCTTCTTGCTGAGTCGTCCATGATCCATATTTCTTTCTGATCTGTCTTCCTTGATCTCTCTGTCCAATGGATTGCTTTCTCTTACTTCACTCCATCTTTTCTACTCTTTTGGTCACTTCGACCCAATCTCAGTCAACTTGTCTTACATGCAGTTCACACTTTGTGATTCTTTCCTTCATCTTCGCAACCTTCCATAACCAAGGGCCAATAGGCCCCCAACACTCACATGTGACTCATCCGAAAGAACTTCAGGTCTGAACCTTCTGTTTTTCTTCATCTTTGGACTATGTGGGGCAGCCTGTGCTTTCTGCTTCGTCCCACCCTTCTTTCCTTCTCCAGGCTATCTTTTATGTTTCTGGTACCCAATTTCAACTACACCTGGTACATAGACCCTTATCCTCATTCTTCTACTAGGATTTGCGAGGCACCTGGTTGTCGTAGTACAATTTCAACCGGCTCCCATTCACCAAACCTTCCTTCCATTCTCCATTCAAAGTTTTCAACTATGCAAATCCTCCTTCTGTAACAGGAGAAACCTCATATGGCCCAAGCCAATGTGTTATGAACTTTCTTGGATGCTTCATGAACTTACTGTCATATACCAATACCAGATCTCCTTGCTTGAAGGATTTCTTCTTGATGTGCCTATCATTAAAGGACTTTTCTTGTTCCTTCTGTACCTGCTGATGGAATCCTGCAATAAACCTATCTTCTTCTAGTTCTACCAACTTCACGAGCCTCTCTTGAACAACACCAGTGTCATCCATATCTGTGAATGTTGTAATTCTGAGACTAGGAACCAAATATTCCATAAGGATAACTGCTTCTAGGCCATACACCAACTTGAAGGGGGTCTACATTGTTAGCTTCTTGCAAGTCATTCTATAGTCCCATAGTACTGCCGGTACTCTCAAATCCTAGTCATCCATGTTCACACTACAAATCTTCATCAGCGTTTTCTCCAAGATCTTGTTGAAAGCTTCGACCGTCCCGTTCGCTTGTGGATGGTAAGGAGTACTCTTCTAACGACAGACGTCAAATTCCTGAGTCAAAGCTTCAATAGTATTATTAATAAAGTTTGTTCGTTGATCGATCATTAGGGTCTTCGGGCATCCAAACCTGGTTTATGATATCCTCAAATATAAATCGTGCAGCTGTAGTTGCAATACAATCCTTAACTTATAATTCTTCTGCCCATATTTTCAAATAATATATCGTAGTGATAATGTATCTAGCTCCTGTGCACTTCCCTGGTGGGTTTATAGGTCCCATAAAATCAATTGCCCATTTCTCAAATGCCCGCAAAGTCAGTTGTGGTGCTAAAGGCATCTCATCTCTTCGGGAAGGCTTCCCAACTCTTTGGCATACATCACAGGATTTATAGTATTCCTTGGCATCTTTATGTAAAGTAGGCCACCAGAGGCCAACTCTAAGAACCTTCTGCATTGTTGCTTTCCCTGCATAGTGTCCTCCTGCGATGCCTTCATGTGATTCTTCTAAAATCAATGATCTTTATGCCTACATAACGCATCTCCTCAGGATCTCATCAGGTCCCATGTGATTCTTCTAAAATCAGTGGTATTTATGCCTACATAACACATCTCCTCAAGATCTCATCAGGTCCCATCTTGTATAGTTTTCTGGCTATAAGTTAAAAATCTACAGCGCGCACTACCAATTGTTTCTTCTGGATGATTGTATATTCACTAGGTGCCATTCCTGTTGACAAGAAATGGACTATATTGGCGAAGAGATCATCAATATTTCTAATGGCCAAAAACTGTGCATATGGTAGTGTATCCTCCAAACTAGTAGGTTCCTCTCCATGTTCCAACCTATACAAATGATCAGGTCCCTTGTACATTCTCCCTGGCTTGACCACAATCTCAAAATCATATTCCTAGAATAACAATATCCATATGCATATTCTTCCCCCCAACACTGGCTTGTTGAGTAGGTATTTCAATGTGGAGTGATCAGTGAAAATATTAAAGTGGCCTCCCAACAAGTAGTGATGAAACTTTCGTAGTGCGTACACCATGGCTAAACCTTCTCTCTCAGTGGTGGTGTAATTTATCTCAGTTGTTGAGATCTTCCTACTAGAAAAGGCTAACGAGTGGTCAATATATCCTGCTTCTGGTTGTGATAACACTGATCCTAGTGCAATAGAAGATGCATCAACATGCACATGAAATTCCTTGCTCCAATCTGGGAAAACCAGAATAGGCACAGTAACCATTTTCTGTTGCACTGTGTCGAAGCTCTGCTGACATTCTTCTGTCCATTGAAACTGACAATATTTTTTTAGAAGCTTCTCCATAGGCGTTGTAATATGTGAATATACCTTAATGAACATCCTGTATTATCCAGTATGTCCCAGCACAGTGCACAACTGTCTAACTGAAGTAGGAGCGGGTAGATCAACAATAATGTCAATCTTGGACGAATCTAACAACAACCCCTGGTTACACACAATATGGCCCAGCAACACTCCAAAGGGTGAAAAGAAGATGCACTTCTTCAGATTTAGGGCATTATGACATTGCCTGCACTTATCCAACATTAGTCTTAAACATTCAATATGATTTTGTAATAAGCTAAAAACAGTCCAATCATCAAAATAGGCTCCTATAAATTGATGTAAAAACTCCTTGAATGCTTCAACCACCACCCTGGAAAATATGGTTGGTACATTCCTCAATCCGAAAGGCATCATTGTATACTGGTAGGAACCCCATTTTGTTGCAAATGTGGTCTTATGACGATCTTCCTTGGAAATCTTGATCTGGTTATTGTTGGATTACTGAGAGGGGGGGTGAATTAGTAATAGAGTAATTACAATCCTTTTTCTTCAAATGTTATATCAATGTAGAGTTATTATCCAATAATGAGCTGTAAGAAATAAACAATCACACACATACACAGTACACCAATGTTTTACGTGGAAATCCAAATCGGGAGAAAACCACATAATATTTTTTCTTATATGTCTTGAATAATTACATTCATTGGAAGCACCAACTTCCTTTGTTTTCCAGCTGCAATTGGAAGGAGGATCCAACCCCCTAGTTTTTCAGGCTACAACCTCAGGGAAGCTCCAACTCCCTAATTATCTGGATACAACCCCCAATGTTCTCTGGCTACAACCGGAAGGTGGATACAACCACCTATCCTTGCCCCGTCTTGCCAGCTTGAAGTAGAAGTAGAATGATGGAACCACTGTCACACTATCATTGTGAGATATACCGCTGTAAACATATACTAATAAATCTGAACCATGCATCAACTTGTACCTCAACTTGTAATCAATCTGTACCATAAACAAGTGCATCAACCATCCACCAACTTGTAATCAACCTATACCATAAACAAGTGCATCACTCATCAATATGTACCAACATCATCAACTATACACCTCATGTATGTGCGCCAACTCATCAACTACTTGTCTCAACCATGTACTCAACATGTACCACAACCAAAAGCCCTCATCAATTTCATCATCCAAATATGATTTTTAGCTGTGTAATAGACATGGTGTATATGATCACATTCTTGCAAACCTTCCTTAACTTTAAAAACAAGAGACTAGCACTTTCATCAAACTTTTCTTTAGTCTCACATGCCTAGTTTTGGATTAGTCAACAACCCTAACTTGAAGTAATCATAAATTTGAACCTGTAATGTATAAATATATGAAACTAATACATAATGCTCTTCAATGCATTTTATACAATTCCTCCAAGTGTCACTACTTGGAACCTCTCAAAAAAAGAGTTATAGGAAAAATGGCATACCTTGTTGAATTCTGGCTTATTCTAGAGAGCGACCTTGTAGAGCATGCCCCACAAAAAATGTTTGATGAATTTATCTGAAACTATTACACAACATACTACAGGATGTCCCCTAACCAGCATAATTTTTCTCACTGAATTTGGAACTGGTATGAAGAAGTTATGATGTTTTAACCTAAAACACTTGATTTTGACTAGTTTCAGTACTGGCTACAAACCCTATTTTCCACGGAGTGTAACTCCAAAAATACAAAGACCCACAAGCTGGGTTTTTTACCACAGATACTTGGATAATTTTCTCACTTTCATATAAATTTCATGGTCTGAATCATTATAGAAAACAAATTATAGAGAAAATGGTGAGATGACCTGTAAATAACATACCTTAGAAAACACCATCAAAAGAATTTATCCTTCCTTGCATTTCGGCCTTATTTTCTTCACCTTCACTCATAATTCTAGTTTAGATATCCTTGGTTACCTCAGACACATATATATATTCAACATTCTTAGGTGTGATTCAAATGAGAGAGCCTTGCCTCTTATTTATACTCTCCAAGTAGCTTCCTTAAAAACATCTTCTAGGTGACTTGGCCCACTTTCCTTATTTTAGGGTTGGGTCCACTTCTAATTTATCCATTAAATTTATTATTGAAACAATTTATTTTGTATTCACTTTGAATTATAATACACTCATCACTTCACTTTATTATTTACCTTTTAAAATCTCT
>SNQJ01S0046703.1:20641-42181 GCA_010110895.2 Picea sitchensis | reverse complement strand
CATGTGTTTCACAAGAAAAGTAAACACATTGACACTCGGTTTCATTTCATACGCGAGCTAGTCAATAATGGGGATATTGCACTACAATTTTGTGGTTCTCGAGATCAGCTTGCTGATATCTTTACAAAGCCACTAGGAAAGTCCGTTTTTTATTTTCAGAGACGACACTTAGGCATAATCAGTGTTGATAATTGTAACTGTTGAGTTTAAGAGGGAGTGTTAAACATAATGTAATCTCAACAGTCTGATTGTACACTGCCAGCTGTACTGGACAGTTGTACTTTCTATTTTTGTCTTGCTTGAGCCTATTTAGCTCAGCCATCTCCCATTGCATTGTAGCTTCTTCAATCTTCTTCTGACAATATCTTCTTCATACATTCCAATATACTATTCTATTCTTTTTCTCTGCATTTCTCTTTACTTCACAATTTATCAATAACCAGCTGGACCCCTGAAATAATGAAGACTGACCCCTGATCAGACTATTGCATAAGTTTTTTTTTTCCTTCCTCGTCACACTTTAGCATGATTTTATTTAGTTCTTTCTTTTTCGTGGTAAATAAATCACTTTTAATAGCAAAACATGGAATTGAGGAAATCACTGTGATCACAAGATACAATAGAGTAAGTTGATTTTGTAATAAAGGATTTTATTTAAAAAAAAACATTGAAGTTGACAAAAATTTCAAAGATAACTTAAGTTTACAGATGTAAATGTACAGTGTTGTAAATGTATAGTGTTCTATTTACAGTGAAATTTTGTTTAGAAGTTTATTCCCATTTTAAACATAACCAACAACTTTAATAAAAATTGATTAGAGTTCCAAACTAATCAAAATTCCAAAATTAATAACATCAACAATTTTATAGAAGAGTCAATAAGAGTCCAAAGTTTCTTGCATCCCATCTTTGGAAACACCACACCAAGGAATGGCTTTCTCACAAAACAAGAATTCTATGAAGACCGACCCCTGATCAGACTGTTGCATAATCTTTTTCTTTTCTCCTTTCCTTGTCACAGTGTAGCATGATCTTATTTTGTTTGTTCTTTCTTTCAAGTAGTAAATAAATCACTTGAATTGCAAAACATGGATTTGAGGAAATCATTGTGGTAGCATGCAAAACAAAGATTTGAGGAAATCATTGTGGTCTCAAGATAGACAAGGATAACCAATTTTTTTATATTTTATTTTTATATTAAAGAGAACTTTTTAAGGATTTCATTTTGAGGTGAAAATGAAGTTAAATTGGCATGGCAAAATTTTTAGGGATAATCTAAGTTTCATATAATCCAAGTTTTATGTACAAAAACAATTAAGTTTCATGTACATGAAAATAATGTAAGTTTTATGTACAGGAAAACTTACTTTGTTAAGGGATTTTGCTTTATTTGCCTTATTTTATTTTCAACTACTTAAATACTGAAAATCAATCAAAATTTCAACTTATTAAATAATTGAATTAAAAAAATCTTTAAAAAATCAACCTACTCCACAAAACACAAATCAAAAACAAATATTATTTCCATTTGAAAGGTATATTGTTTATGTTTAATATTGTTTCTTTCAAATAGAGAAAAATATCCTCAGTTATGTTATTTTCTGAATTGAAGTGCTAAACAATATAGAAAAATCATAAATACTTGTGTAATATGATATGAAAGTACAAGATTTTCATATTTTAATGCAACAATTCATTTTTATGAAAGTACATGTTTTTCTTATTTTAGTTCAGCAATTCATTTTGGTCTCTTTCTGCCATGCTTACTCCAATGGAAGCATTGTTCTGGCTAATTTAATGTTGCATTTCACTGTAATATTATTTACTAGGAAATTTTACAATTTGCCTAATCTCATAGTAATGAATTCACAAGTGAGTGCAATTTTACCTTCTATCAGAATAATAATAACTAATCTTTATTCAAATTATTTTAATGTTATTTTAAATTTGTGGGGTAAATTTATATAAGAATTATGAAAAAAAAATGGAAGCTAATGTCTATGAATTTGATCACATCACTTAGAATAATAAATTTATAGCTTGGTTTTACTTTACATAAAAAAATAAAAAAACGTTGATTCCAAGATAAAAAAATATGATTATCTAAAAAGTTTTTATTTGTATGAAAAGGGGATGAAGGATATAACAAATTCAAACACTTAAGTTAAAAAAGATGAATCTTTCATTTTTGCTTACTAAAAATTTAAATAACAGTGTGTTCTTTTTATATTATAAGTATTTAAAATTTATTAAACAATAAAAAAAAGATGAATTTTTCATTTTTGTTAACTAAAAAATTAAATGACAAAGTGTTCTTTTCATTTTACTTTACATTGAAAAAAAAAATGATTCATGGATAGAAAAATATGATTATCTAAAAAGTATTTTTTTTTTTCATAGTTTATCAAAATTTAATCAAACTTTATCCATAATTATGAAAAGGGGATGAATGATATAACAAAACATTTAAGTTAAAAAAATGAATCTTTCATTTTTGTTGCTTAAAAATTTAAATGACTGTGTTATTTTTATATTATAAGTATTTAAAATTCATTAAACAATAAAAAAAGATGAATCTTTCAATTTTGTTAACTAAAAAATTAAATGACAAAGTGTTTTTTTTATATTATAAGTATTTAAAATTCATTAAACAATAACATTGTGATGTACGAATTTAAATTTTTTTAGGAATCTATTACTAGATTTCATTGGTTATGAATTTGATGACATCACTTGGAACAAATTCATAGGTGGGTCTTACTTCACACAAAAGAAGTTGATTCGTGGATAGAGAAGCATGATTGATCTAAAAGGTCTATTTTTTTTCTTCATAGTTTGTCAAAACTCAATTGTAACCATTTTCAATATGTATAATTATTAAAAGGGAATGCATAATAGGGAGATAACTAATTTTAATATCCAAGCCAACAAGATGAATATTGTATTAGTTCCCTAAAAATACACATGACTATGTGTTTTTTATATTATAAGTATCTAAAATTTATCAAACAATAACATTATGATGTAGGAATTTAAACCTTTTCTATGTTCAATTTTATATTCTGTTCTAACTACATTTAAAAATATATGGGGGAAGGAAACATAAATGTGTGAGATACACTTAAGTGAATTGTGCATGGTCCGAGAAAATTTGCAAGCAAGTACAAAGCTACCTAATCAATGGTTGTAGATTCCATACCAAAATCTTACAGAATGAAAGGGCCACCCAAAATAGTGGCATGTGTATTGACGCTCAAATTTTGATGCATTCAATTTCCAAATATGCAAACCCTATACTTCATACAACAACTTTTAATGGAGTGATCAAAGAAATAATTATATTGGACTTCTTTTCTGAGTACACCTTATTCAAATGTGATAGGTCAATGTACACAATAAGAGATCATTTGAAAATAATTATTTGTGTTTTTTAATTTATTAAAAAATAAATAATATAATAAGAATAAACAATAAATAATACAATGAGATTTTTAAAATATAAAAAAATTCAAATTCACTACATAGAGGAGATACACATCTTTATAACATGGAAGACATAAATATGGTTACTTTGACATGGAATTTAATTAATAGGTTGCTTTCTTCCTATGATTTGCTATGTGATATATTCTCTTCTTTGTGTTGTTGTAATAAGAACTATTATGGTTGTAATTGATCCATAATTGAAACTGGTTAAGTAAAGCATGTACGATGTGATATATTCCTTTTTTTTTCTTGGTGTAATAAGAATTATTAATTGATCCATAATTAAAACTAGGTAAGTAAGTATCGAAACCAGGTAAGTAAGTGAAGCATGTAGTAACTTTAGGTTGGGTATTTTTATTATCCATGGGGCATGGAAAAAGTTAATAGTTGATTTTGATCCATGTTTGTTGGATTCTTTATTTTGATTGCATATTTATGATATTCAACGCGAATTGATTGGAGATTTAGGATATTCAACAGATATGGAGTGTTTGTTTTGTCAGTTTACAATTTAGACAAATGATGCAGGTGTGATAATCAAGGTGTGCTAATCAAGTGATTGATTTTGATTCGAAGTCACTTTTTTTATTTGTTTCTTATTCTCTGACCATTAATGATCAATGCAATGAGTTTGATTAATTTCAGTAGCTTCTTGAAGTACCTTTTAAGGTATGATGATGCATAAACAATTTTCTCTCTTACTTTAAGGGGATCCTTATTTACAAGTCAATTTTGGTTATAGCATTTTGGGTTCTAGGTTTACTRTTAAAGATTGAAATTCATTTTCCTTGTCAGAGTCTCCTTTCTTTACAACTACACACAAGTGGTTCCTATTATTTTATTTTTTTTACCGACGAAGCTCAGGGCTCAAGTGTAACTCCATGTTAATTATACATCCATGTTGAACTAATTTTTCAATCGCAATGCCCAACACTAATTTTGTAATTTATTTTGTGTTGCCTAGGTGTGAGAAACACAATTTCTTTGAAGCGCCTTTATCTGTCTATGTGTTGCATGCACAATTGTTTTAAAGTGCTAGAAACACAATTGTTTGTGGGCATGTTTATATGCTGGTGCAATAAGTTTGTAAGTTATTTTTTGTTTCCTAGGTGTTGGAAACACAATTTCTTTGAAATGCCTTTATATGTCTATGTGTTGCACACACAATTGTCTTAACGTGCTAGAAACCCAATTGTTTGAGGACATGCTTATCTGGCAGTGTGTACTGCATATTCAACTTTTCCATTCATGTTGTACACCCTTGTATATTTAGTATATTGTATTTATTAATAAATAACCAGTCTACATTGAGCCATAAATGAAACATCACATTTGAAAATGAAGAAAATGTAATTTGAAGCTGCATGAACCTGGATTGGCAGGGATCGAAGAAAAGGTCGTGACCATCTCCAGTAAGCACATGCCAAACGAATAAACATATACATGCTAATTATAATCCTCTTCGTACAATTATAGAGCCATGAATTCCAGTGTACCAATGATAGTGTGTGCAACATGATCATTTGCCAGGATAACAACAAAACCTAGATCCTTGATCTTCAAAACACCACTATTACCATTCGAAAATATATTGTTACAATTCATATCTCTATGAATTATGCAAGGGTTATGATTATGAAGATAATTCAATCCTTTCAATATTTGACACGCCGAATTCTTCACTGCCTTCATGGAGACATGTCGATGCTTTTGGCGGAACTGCCTCAGGGTCCATAAAGTGCAAACCTTAGTAATAAAATTTGCATGTTTCATTCCTAGAGGGTCCCCTTTTGTTGTGGAAATAAACTTAATATCTACTACATACATTACATCAATTAATATACTAATGTCATTCATATGGGACATCATCATAAAATATCATGTACAAAGCTAAAGCCTTTTGGACACACAAAGGAAGTTAGGTATGAAGGGAATTGACTAATGTCACCGAGATGGGACATCATCATCAAAATTAATGTACAAAGCTAAAGCATTTTGGACATGGAAAATAATTTAGGTATATAGCGAATGTTGAAATTATAGGGGTTTGTCTCTCATTGGTTATTAAAGTGGTTTTAGTGAGTTTTATTACATACAAATACAATACTATTACTTAAATGTTAAGAAATATCACAACTTTGTCAATAACATGGATAGTGTTTAAAAATGACTTTGAGTAAGAAATGTTGAGTAAAATGCATAGTTTCACCAATAATGTGGATGACCTATCCATAAGGTCATCAAGAACATGGATGTCCTTAAAAAATAGGTAAGTTAATTTTAATAAATAGAAACATATACTTAGAAACATGCACTAAGGGAAGATACATGGTGCTTTAGGGGATTTATGTAAGGTGTTTTCTTATGGATGGTAGTGCACACATTGTTTAGGTAGGAATAAGGGGTTAAGGTGAACTGTTCCATGTTTCCTTTATACAAGTTGATGCTTCTTGGGGACATGAACCAAACATCATCAAAATAGTGAAGCAACTTGAAATACATGTTTCATTTTAATTACAATATCTTTATAATCCAAATAACAACATTAATATGAAACCTCCCTCTAAGTTCAAATACAATCATTTTAATTGCAATATCTTTATAATCACAATTAACAACATTAATATGAAACCTCCCTCTAAATTACTTCGACATTACCATTATTTACTTTCCTAATCCATATATGTCTCAACTCACCTCCTCAAGCCACTTAGACAAGTCTTCACCCTCATGGTGCGTTCAATTTAGCCGATATACGACACAAATTTCCCAACCGCAAGTTTTCCTATCCTTCAAAGGAACCCCAACATCCATGCCTTGCCTTCCTCTTAAAGCATCCATGCTAGTCGGGCGGAGGTAATGTGCATCCTCCTTACCAAAGGCCTTACGTCCTCCCCCACCAAAATTCGTTTCCATCCTCGACAACATCCTTAAAATATACCATCTCCAATCTTAGCTTGAACTCATGCTTCCATCTATGATCAAGTCTCCTGGAAGCCCCAAGTTATCACTGAGTTCTCCACTACAAACCCTAAATTTCCACAAACCAACCCAATTTCACTACACCCATCTCCGCACAATCGGCTACATAAGTCAATGCATTCACTTCGCCCAACTCCAAGGATGAAAGTCATCAGACTCTGCTACACTATCTTATATGATTGCTACCTTGATTTTGTTAAGTTATAATGGTGGTGTTATTTACTTCTACAATTGACTGTCATTTCCTTCTCCCCTTTAAAATTTCTCCTAAGTGTTGAACTCTTATGACTCATTGTTGTGATCATACTACAACCATCTCAATGACGCCCCTAATACCTTGGACTAATTAGGTAGCCAATGTAATTGTTTCACCTGACTCATGAGAATATACTTGCTCATGCCCAAATATAGTCTTTTATGTCCACACTTTTGTCACTTCCTCCAACCTCAAAGACTAAGGAAAATTCTTGCTCCTTACCTATAGATTCCAAGTCGCCTAACTAACCCAATGTGATGATATTTTCTCAAGCTACAAACTATTGTCCACGACCTAACATGCCTTATTCTGTCTTCACCATGCCAAAGCGAGGTTTCCTCCATTCTCCAACCCATTAAGTCATGTGCCTCCAAAATTTGTCATGACATCTTTCACAAGGAGCCCCATGCCACACTACCAACATCACATTAGTTCACGTCTCAAAGTATGCAATGGAACCACTTCAAAAAGAACCCAAGGTCACACTGACTTCTTCCTAGTAGTGTGTCAACTCTTAATTTTCTCAATAAATGGAGTGCACCTAGTAGCCACCACCAAGGCTACATGAGAACATTGTGTCTAACTTGTGATCTGTGTGCAAATATCTCAACACCATCTTGACTTACTTTAGTGAGCATTCTAACTCTTCAAGTCGTTTTGCACTGAGTTGAAAGTCATATATCCCCATGGATTTTCTTCAAAATTTCACTATGGCTCTAGGGTCATAGTCTTCTATTCCTTCTTATTTTGCATCTGCCTCCAAGTCTCGTTGAGTGAGTGCCTCCACAAATTGCTTCATCTCAACACTTAGAGATTTTTCTACAGGTAATTCGTCCAACCAATCCACCTCAACCTAATAGCAACTTCATTGGAAACAAGGTGACTTAGACTGCATCTCCTATGAAATGACCTTCACAAGTTTTGCAAGCGCCGACCTCACTTCATCCTTGCATTCTTGCTTTCAGGATTGCAAGCTTTAGAATCCGTCTATCTTCTCCAAGACCCACTTCATCAACGTCTCTTTAGTTGTCAACCTTCATTCTGTCTAGCCCAAATAACCCATGGATGCCATGGCTGAACTTTCCCATTGTCACTACATCACATCACAAGGTCTATCTACAATTCCACTGAATTCCTCAATCAACTTGATCACATAAATCCTAGGAATTCATCCAAGTTTCCTCTTCATTGTCACGGACAAACTTGGCATTTCGACTTTGTCCAAGAACACCAAGAAACCTTTGTGTGGGATTGGAAATTCCTTGGAAAACATTAAAAAATCCTACCCCAATACCATCGCATGATCATCCAACGAAGCCACCATGAAATCCAAACTACCAAACCAATCTCCAACTCTCAAAGGTGTGGAGTGAACCACCCCAACCATTGGCTTCACTGTTGAGTTTACAACCATGAATGTGGTCAAGCTACTCGTAGGCTTACAATAGAGTCGCATAGTTGTCTTCTCACTAATGAAACTGTGGGTTGTGTTGGTGTCCACCTTCACCCCACTCATCGTTGCATCCAGAAAGAAAAGTCTTTCTCACTCTTCACTTTGTGAACCACATCTGCGACCTCTTTCCATGAACTTTCCTAGACATATTTCCAAAGCGTCCACCCCTTCCAACATCTCCTTTGAAGGTTTTGGTGTTTGGAATACTCTTATTAGGGATGAAAGCTTCTTCTCTTCTTGTTGCACTTGGTTTTCTTCCAACAATTCCAATCGTTTCTTGAAGGGACAATTTGTTGCGAAGTGATTTTCGTTACAAAGAAAACATCTAGCAAGCTTACCTTTGCGGTCAAGCAACTTCCTTATCGTGATGTTGCTTGTCTCGAGTGTCCTTCTAGTTGAGCGACCCCAACCTCGACATATTCATAGGTTGGATTTCATTTACTAAGGCCTTCAACTTTTCATCCCATGATTTCCACCATGTACGATTGTAACCATACATGCATATAACAATAAGTGAGTATTAGGCATATTCTGGAAAAAAAAAAAAAGAATCCAAGGGCATATATTCATGTTCAATTTACAACATGTCTTCAATTGAATCTTTATCTATCTTTAACATAGTGTAAAATTATTTTCAATAAAATAAATAATTTGATTAAAAATAAAAATAAATAAATAATGTTATCAATAACTATAATTTGATAACTATAGTTCTACTTCCTTCTTAGTTCTACTTCCTTCTTTTTCACCAAATATCTAATGAAATGATACTTTAAATCAAAATGTTTTGTCCTACTATGATGGAATGGATTCTTGGCCAATTTGATGGCACTAGTGTTATCACAAAATATAAATGTAGGATTGTAATATACCTCAAAATGCCAATATAAAAAAAAAATTGCAAGGTAAGTTAAGTACTTCTCTTCATGTAGTAACCTTCTTATATTAGTCTAATAGTGAAGTAACTTATCTATGGTTTAAACCCCACATCCCTATTCATAAAAAGTGTCTGTAAAGTTTTAGGTTTAGACCTACAAACCTATCTTTTTCTTAGACATGGGATTTATGTATTTGTGCATATCAGACTGAATAATATTATCTTTAACATAATGCATTTATATAACGTAAAAGCAAGGGGTGAGAAAATCATACACCACTAGCGATTAGTAGTATAGTCTTGCTGGTTGAACAAAATTGGGTTCCTTTAACGACTAAGCGTGTCTAGTAACAAGGTAACCCCGTCCCTCTTATTAGCGATGTTTGGGTAATGAAAACCCCACTACGATACTGTTGGATAGGAGGTAACTACAAGTCAATAGTTAAGAGAACGCGAGATTACTAGTCATGTCATAAAGGAGTCCAGTTAACTACGCATTTGATGCATAGCGTGGGTGGAAAGGTATAACTGTTAGCGAGAGTTAAAGCTCTACATATGGCCATTAATGGGGTCTATAGGCACGAGTTTTGATGACCCTTTCCGATTCCTTTCCATTCAAAACACGCCAACCTGAACCCCGTCACATGGTCCCAACAACCCCTGTACTTCCAGCATTAAATCACTCTCGTAAGGTCTCTTCCTAGGGTTAAACAAGCCTTCCTTTGTCATTGTGAGATTCTCTGAATGAGCCTACATATCACTATCTTTGGCAGTGAGTCTATTGACTTGGGTCGCATTTTGGAGGCAGGCAGCGAATTCCATCTTACTGGTAATGATTTTTACCTCGAAACAAAGCTTTGAATAATAGGGTCGTTCAATAAAATGCTACAGGGAAAACGATGTTCTGTGTCTTCTGTTGTACATATTTAAGTTAAGGTTTTTCCTTTATCGTTATCTCTGACGATTTTCTTATCCTTTTGTAGATGAGTCTCTAGAGTCCGATATAAGCTTGTGTCCTTCGAAGGCTATCACATTCACCCTTGGAAAAGACTTCGATGGCTCAAATCTTTTGGTTTGAGGCTTGGGGTATAAAAAGGGGATTACCATCCTTATCGACTTCTGAGATTTGCATAAGCCTTTGGGGTTTAGTGTTAGGTTTTTCTTTTTGTCAACTAAATAACTCAGTTATTTTTTTCAAAATGTATTAACCACTTAGCTACAAAATAGACATTTCTGGTAACATTTACATAGGGTTTTCATCTATCTGTATTTCGTGTTTTATACAGTTAAAAGTTGGAAAAAATAACACTGTTGAATTTCCTTTATGAGAAAAGATTTGCAGCTTGGTATCATACTAATGGTGGGATTTCGTTGATGCAAGGTACCCATCAGGAATACCTGGACCAACTTCCCCGACTCGGGAGATTTACTCAACCAACGTGCAACAATAACAAGTTTTCCAGGTTCCAACCATGAGTTAAGTAATAAATCGAATTTATTGTTACCTCCATTTATGGTTCTGTTGTAGCTTCTTGTTTATTTTATTTCTGTATTTGTTGATAATGATTTAATGGTGAATATTTCTTACAGGGATTTCAAACTCCACGAGGTGCTCAGGTCGATCCCTATCGCTCGCGCGAAAGGTAAATTGGTTCCAGGTACACTATTCCTTAGCTTTTAGAGTTCTCTGGTGCTGATGACTGAGGCTATGTACCATATTTATTGTTTATAATGAATTTTCAATGAAACTTTCTGTATTGATTAGTTAGGAGTACGCCCTACTTTATGTTAATGCTACAGAGGATTAGCAGGGTACACAAATCTTGCGTCTGGTTGTGGTGGAAATCATAACACGGAAGGGGCTTACTCCCTGATTATTCCTTCCTCTGTTTCAAGGAGAAGTCGAGAAAACAATAGGGGTGAATGACGCCTATGTTATGTATACTTTTTATTAAAAACAAGAAAACTGGACAACTATTCTTTGTAACCTAGTCATCGTATATTGAATCGAATCGACTGTAGATAAATGTGAAGAGTATACGAGTTCTGCACTTTTTATTTTCTTCTGAGTTTAACATAATTCCCTCCATTTCTGAAACAGGGGTTTTTGTACTTCAGAACTTGAATCGTTTAGTGGTTATTCTGTTTAGTTTCCAAGATACTTCTTATTATCAACTATATAGGCATTCATAGTAATTTAATTTTCTCTTTACCCTACATGAAGGTATTATACGTTTCCATCAGCTTCGTACAGAATATATATAAAGAACATAAGGACTTTCTTATTACTAGGGATATGTTGTGGTTCTCAAGACTTCCATGTGTTCTATAACTATATACATGCAAACTTTAGCATTGGTAGTTACTTAGCCTATGTTTGTTTCCATCTATTCATAAACCGACTTGTTAATTGATTGCATAAAAATTTCGGAACATGCCTAAACTAGTAGGATCTCATCTCAAATTGGAGTTTTTGGTCTGTACAGATTGGGACTGTAAGCCCTTTTGAATTTACCGGTCTAAATACAGAACTGTACAACTGTAGTAGTCCCATACAATATAGAATACAGTCACGAACCCCAAGTGGGTCGTTCGCAAGTATATTAATAGGAAACAAAAATTTAATCTTACCGCATACAGTAAGTATTCCTCCAATCAAACCCCTTATTTTTGTGCAAAGGTTTAAACAATAGAACAACATGAGTTAGCTTCTGTCTTACGATTGTCGAGCCCTTATTATCGTTGAGTATTCTTCTTCTATATTGACTTATAATAGAGTAATGGCCTTATTTAATTTCATTTGGTTTTATAACAGGGTTTTTAAGGAGAGTTTCTGACTCCTCGATTTAATAAAACCTATATACTAATCTAACTTTAATCATGTTGATGTATTTAATATATAATGTATATATATATATATATATATATATATATATACACACACACTATGTAATTTCTCCATCTGCATTCAATGCGTAGGTAAGTCCAATCTGCATTACAATCTAATTGTGGGGTGTTCAACTACAATGTTTTATCGTACTACAGTAGTAATCCAAACCACAGATCCAAATTTCTAGGCATATCCTTTCATCTAGTATACTTACAAGAATTAGTATTCATAACAAAAATACGTTACAACAAAGATAATCCATTCCGAACTAGTATAGAGACATTCTAGCAGTTCCTAAATTCAATAGGATGTATTCGATCTTTAGTCCTTAATATTATTCCTAGATTGAATTAACAGATGCATTCTATCAAGTATTTCACCATATAACATTCGGCCAGAGAAAGGATAGAAATAACATATCTGAAATAATGCGTTGAAAGACAAAGGGAACAACCACGTTTTGCCCAACTGTAGAATAGGGCAGCCAAACTACTTGCCCGATTCACCCCCTAGCCTGACCATGAATCCATGAGGGCAAACTTGGAAATAACTTCTCCTCAGCAATGTCCTTCAGCTCCAACATATTTCTCTTGCCTCCCACTCAATCAGTAGTGTTCATAACATCAAGTAAATCAATATTTTTCTTCCTTAGCATACTTGGCAGCGTCCTACCTCCTCACATATGCTATTTATCAATTTGCCTAGGTCTTTTTCCCTCCCTTGGGAATTTTCCCATCTTTCTAAATCCCTGATTTTCAGGGGCTACTAATGGCCAAATCACTGATTTTCCACTTGTAATAATCAGCCTAGAGGTAGTTCCAACATGTTCCCCACTCATGGAGTCATGGTCAACTAAATTTAACATGGTTGTTCCATTTGTCCTCCTGCAATCAATATAAAATATTATGTTTTCATAAAAGTGTCATAGTCAAATAGTTAGTTGGGTCAAATCAGGTCTCTGCCCAACAGTCATAATAATTAATTACAATTATCAAATTCGAAATTCGGAATTGCCATAAATGGCAAAAAATTTCCAAATTCGAATTTACTAAAAATGGAATAAAGTTCCAACAAATTTAAATTTCAAAAATACTTTATTTTTTTGGGATGTCACATCCTTTCCCCCTTTAGTATAACATTTTCCTTAGTGTTCGTTGCTTCCTTGGAACAGGATTGGATGAGATTTCTGCAAATCTCCCTCCAACTCTCAAGTGGCCTCCTCAGGATTAAAGTGTTTCCATTACACCTTTACCTGAGCAATGGCTCTGTTCCGAAGTGTTATTTCTCTTCGGTCTAGAATACACAGGGGTTCCACCTGGAACTCACCTTCGGGTTCCACCTATACCAAGTTCCAATCAATCATATGAGTAGGGTCATGAATATACTTTTTCAACAAGGAAATATGAAATACATTATGAATTCTTAGATTAGCTGGGAGTGCAAGTTGGTATTCTACGGGTCCAATTCGAGCTAGTATCTCGAAGGGCCCACAAAACCTGGGTGCCAGCTTGGCATAGTTCCCTAACTTTAACGAACTTTTTCGGGCTTTGACCTTCAAATAAACATGGTCTCCCACTTGAAATTCCAAGTGTCTTATTTTTTGATCTGCATAGCTCTTCTGTATGTCATGTGCTTCTTTCAACTTATGTTGTACCTTCCTTACCATGTTCTCCATTTCTTGGAGCATATAAGGTCCAACCATGAGTCTGTCAACCGGGTTATCCCAGCTAATTGGAGTCATACACTTTATGTCGTACAGTACTTCGAAAGGGCTTAACTTACCCAAAATTTGGTACCCATTGTTATATGCAAATTCTACCAAGTGCAAGTGGTCTTACCACTTGTTCGGTTTTGTTCTTACGTACATGCAGAGAATATCCTCTATGATTTGGTTTGTCCTTTCAGTTTGTCCATCCGTTTGTGGATGATAACTCGTACTGAAATTCAAATTAGTATTTATCCCTCCAAACAATTCCTTCCAAAAAGTGGATGTGAATTTTACGTCTCTATCTGAAATCACCATTTCAGGAATATCATGCAGTCTAAAAATTTCTTTCATGAATATTTCAGCAATGTTTATAGCTTTAAAAGTAGACTTTACAAGAATAAAGTGTGCAGACTTACTGAGTTTATCGATTACAACCATGATAGAATCATTATGTTTTTGAGTTTTAGGCAAACCTATTATAAAGTCCAGCGATATGGTCTCCCATTTCCATTCTGG
Organism: Picea sitchensis; assembly: GCA_010110895.2. NCBI lineage: Eukaryota > Viridiplantae > Streptophyta > Pinopsida > Pinales > Pinaceae > Picea > Picea sitchensis. The sequence continues at coordinate 28,013 of SNQJ01S0046703.1, read as the reverse complement.
TATTGATAAAGGTTGTAATAGGTCGGCTGGATGCTGGTGTTCAGCCTTAACCTGCTGACAATCTTGGCACCTAGCCAAGTACTCTGCTATTTCTCCCTTCATATTAGGCCAGTAAAATAGTTTTCTAAGTGTTGTTATTGTTTTCTGGTAACCTGGATGGCCAGAATACGGTTTCTTATGCACTTCATCCAAAACTATTAATTTTAACTCTGTTGAATCTAGTATGTAAAGTCTATTTTTAAATCGTAATAGTCCCTTCTTGTCGATACTTAGATCTGATTTATCTGATGTTGCGGTACTGTTTTGTAATTCTTCCATCATCTTAGTGTAATTTCCGTCGTTATTACCTATCAACCTTATTCTTTGTTCGAGATCACTTTCTGCCTTGCTGATATTTATCTCAAATAACCCATGGACTCTTCTGCTTAAAGCGTCTGCTACTTTATTTTCCTTATGCTTGATGTGTCTAACTTCGAAGTCAAATTCGCTTAAGAAGGCTAGCCATCTTGCTTGTCTTGCATTCAGATCTAGTTGGCTAAACAAATATTTTACCTTCTATTATCCGTCAGTAGTAGAAATTTTCTTCCCATTATGTAGTGTCGCCACATTTTTAAGGTGTCTATTACCGCTACCAATTCTAAGTCATGAGTGACATAATTTCACTCGTGTTCTTTTAATTTCCAGGACTCATAACAAATAACGTGTCCTTCCTGAGTTAGGACACCACCTAGTCCTTCTTTACTTGCATCAACACATACGGTGAAGTCTTTATCTGGGTCTGCTACCTTCAATATGGTTGCAGTTGTCAATAATTCCTTCAGGTTGTTAAAACTGTATTGACACTTCTCTGACCAGTTAAACTTGGTCCCTCTCTTTTGTAATGATGTGATAGGGTAGGCTATCTTGGAAAACCCTTCTATAAATCTGTTTTAATATCTGGTGATTCCCATGAATGACCAGATGTCTGCTACATCCTTAGGTACCGGCCATTCCATAATGGATTTTATCTTCTCCAGGTCTACGAAAATGCCTTTTGCTAAAATTACATGTCCTAGATATTGTATTTATTTCTAATAAAAGTAACACTTGTCAAATTTGGCGTACAGTTTGTGTTTCCTCAAAGTTTGCAGAACTATACTTAACTGTTCATCATGTTCTTCCTCCATTTTTGAATAGACCAGAATATCATCGATAAATACTACCATGAACTTGTCCAAGTACAAACTGAAAATACTGTTCATCAGGCACATAAACATGGTTGGTGCATTAGTGAGTCCGAAAGGTATGACTATGAATTCGTAGTGTCCATATCTTGTCCGAAAAGCTTTTTTATTTATGTCCTCATCCTTTATCCTAACTTGATGATAACCGGATCGTAAATCCAACTTTGAAAAGATCTTGGCCCCACCTACTTGATCGAATAGATCATTTATCCTTGGTAAGGGTTTTTGTTCTTAATAGTAATTTTCTTCAGTTGTCTATAATCGATACATAGTCTTAGAGTACCATCTTTCTTTTTCACAAAGAGGACTGGTGCTCCCCATGGCGAAACACTCGGTCTGATATACTCTTTGTCCAACAGTTCCTGTAATTGTATTTTCAATTTTGTTAGTTCTAGTAGGCTCATTTGGTAAGGTGCTTTTGAGATAGGGGCTAAACCAGGTAGTAGATCTATGGAGAAGTCTATTTCCCTTTTAGGAGGTAATTCTGGTATCTCATCCACGAACATGTCTCTGAACTCACGTAGGAAAACAAAGTCTTCTAACTTTGGCTTATCCTCTTTTCCTAACAGATTCATTACTTGGATGGCATAGACTTGACATCCCTTTCTCATACATTTCTTGAGTTGCATCGTTGAAACATGTCTGACTGATACAAGTGTTTGTATACCTTGGGTTGTTCTAACAGTGCCAAACTTGTCTTTGTAACTAAGTATCTTTGTATAACAATCTAGTACTGCTTTGTGTCCAACCAATCCATCCCGATAATCATATCGTAAGATCCTAGTGGTAGGATTTTTCATATTTGTTCTTATATTTTGACCATCTAAGCTGAACTCAAAGTCAAAACAAAGTCAACTACCTTCCTTTTAGTACTTGTTTCTAGTTGTACAAGCCATGATTTTGCATGCTTCAGTTTCATTAGTTTATTTGACTCTACCACATTAGGAGTAATATAACTTAACGTAGCTCCAGGGTCAATTAAAACAGAAATTCGAGTGTTACTGATTTTACCTTCGACTTCTACCACCGAGGACTGGTGGTTAGATTGTTGACCATCTATGGCTGCATTTATCTGATGCAGGTTTTTTCACACGTCTCCCATCGTCAATGCTTCCTGCACATTATGAACAACAGTTCTGTTTGCAGAAATTAAACGTGGACAGTTCCTCCTTAGATGAGTCTCTCCACATTCCCAACACTTTAATGTCTTGCGGGAGTTGTCCCCAAACTTCTTCATTCCCATGTTTACCGGTTTACCGCTGCCTTTCGTATTCGGATGATTGGAGTGAAAATACTTTCTCAGAAAGATTTTTGTTGCATTCCGATAAGGAGCTGGCTAGAATCCCTTCTTCCGTTGGTTCATTTGATCTTGTTTCTTATCCTTGCAGGCTTTGGGAAATTTTTCCCACTGTTTATACTGGTCATAGCACATTCTTTCTTTCCTGAATACTTCACTCAAGGATTTGGGGTTGTCAAACTCAATTTTGTCCCTATAGGATTGTGGTAAACAGCTTAAGAACCACTGAATTTTTACCTTATCCTCCTGGATGTATGGTATGAACCTTAGTAGTTCCATAAATTTATTTATAAGGTCCTCCATTGTCATATGTCCAAGTCATAACTCGTAAAATTATTTCGTCTTCCTTTCATAATAACTTTCAGAAAGGTATTTTTTCTTGAAATACTTCTTAAAATCAGGCCATTCCAATTGTTTCTCCTTTAGGCCCTTGGCCAATTTCAAGTCTTGCCACCAAATGATGGCCTTTGCTTTCAGATTGTAGATGGCCATTCTGAGCTTCATGTTGCTGGAATAGTTGTAGATATGGAAGTATTTTTTGATGTCCAACAACCATGCCTCAACTTCTTCTCCTGTCCTAGATTCTCCATCAAAAGTAGTTGGTTTAATCTTTTTAAATTCTCCTTCAAGTTGGTCTACTTGTTTTATTTTTCTGTCTAGTTTAGTTTTGTCTTTAGCTGAAGGTGTTCCTTCATACAAACTGTCTCCTTTTTCTATTTATGGCCCAGAGTTCTTGGAGGCCCTTTTGCTAACCTCTTCGTCATGGTTATCGTCCTTTGGAATTTTCTTGGTCACTATACTTCACAGCAGAACTTCATTTATCTCTTGTTGTTCCTGCTGTGCTTTCTTCAATTTTCCATTGCTGGCTTTAAAAATATACAGTTCTACAATAAGATTCCTCATTGTTTCCAACACCTCCATGGGTGAGCTTCCGTCACTGTTCTGTCTTGTATCTCTAGGAGGTCTTTCTTGTGGATTTCCTTCCATCCTGGTTTCTGCATCATCTTGGGCTGCCATAATTAATACAAAGCAGAAAGGGATTTTTGTTTGTAACCATAAGGTTTATTAGTTTTACGTAAAACAAAATATATCTCTAAGAAACTAATATGGCCTCGTTCAGGCCCAGTGTTGTAACTTTGGCTCTGATACCATATGTAATATACCTCAAAATGCCAACATAAAAAAAAAAGTGCGAGGTAAGTTAAGTACTTCTCTTCATGTAGTAACCTTCTTATATTAGTCTAATAGTGCAGTAACTTATCTATGGTTTAAACCCCACATCCCTATTTATAACAAGTGTCTGTAAAGTTTTAGGTTTAGACCTACAAACCTATCTTTTTCTTAGACATGGGATTTATGTATTCGCGCATATCAAACTGAATAATATCATCTTTAACATAATGCATTTATCTAACGTAAAAGCAAGGGTTGAGAAAATCATACACCACTAGCGATTAGTAGTATAGTCTTTCTAGTTGAACAAAATCAGGTGCCTTTAACGGCTAAGCGTGTCTGGTAATGAGGTAACCCCGTCCCTCTTCTTAGCGATGTTTGGGTAATGAAAACTCCACTATGATACTGTGGGATAAGAGGTAACTACAAGTCAGCAGTTAGGAGAACACGACCTTACTAGTCCCGTCATAAAGGAGTCCAGTTAACTACGCATTTGATGCATATCCTGGGTGGAAAGGTATAACTGTCAGCAAGAGTTAAAGCTCTGCATCTGGCCATTAATGGGGTTTGTAGGCACGAGTTTTGATGACCCTTTCTGATTCCTTTCCAGTCAAAATGAGCCAACCTGAACCCCATCACATGGCCCCAACAACCCCTGTACTTCCATCATTAAATCACTCTCGTAAGGTCTCTTCCTAGGGTTAAACAGACCTTCCTTTGTCATTGTGAGATTCTCTGAATGGGGCTTACTCCCTGATTATTCCTTCCTCTGTTTCAAGGCAAAGTCAAGAAAACAATAGGGGTGAATGCCGCCTATGTTATGTATACTTTTTATTAAAAAAAAGAAAACTCGACAACTATTTTTTGTAACCTAGTCATTGTATATTGAATCAAATCGACTATAGACAAATGTGAAGAGTATGTGAGTTCTGCACTTTTGATTTGCTTCTGAGTTTAACATAATTCCCTCCATTTTCGAAACTGGGGTTTTTGTACTTCAGAACTTGAATTGTTTACTGTTTATTTTGTTTATTTTCCAAGATACTTCTTATTATCAATTATATAGGCATTCATAGTAATTTAATTTTCTCTTTACCCTGCATGAAGGTATTATACGTTTCCATCAGCTTCGTACAAAATATATATAAAGGGCATAAGGACTTGCTTATTACTAGGGATATGTTGTGGTTCTCAAGAATTCCATGTGTTCTATAACTATATACATACAAAATTTAGCATTGGTAGTTACTTAGCCTATGTATGTTTCCATCTCTTCATAAACCAACTTGTTAATTGATTGCATAAAAATTTTGGAACACGCCTAAAGTGTAGGATCTCGTCCCGAATTGGAGATTTTGGTCTGTACAGATTGGGACTGTAATCCCTTTCGAATTTATTGGTCTAAGTACAAAATTGTACAACTCTAGTAGTCCCATACGATATATACTATGGTTACGAACCCCAAGTGGGTCGTTCGCAAGTATATTAATAGGAAACAAAAATTTAATCTTACCGCATACAGTAAGTATTCCTACAATCTGACCCCTTATTTTGTGCAAAGGTTTAAACGATCGAACATCATGAGTTAGCTTCTGTCTTACGATTGTCAATCCCTTATTCTTGTTGAGTATTTTGCTTCTGTATTGACTTATAATAGAGTAGTGGCCTTATTTAATTTCATTTGGTTTTATAACATGGTTTTTAAGGAGAGTTTCCGACTCCTCGAGTTAATAAAACCTATATACTGATCTAACTTTAATCATGTCTATGTATTTCGTGTACACACACACACACACACACACACACACACACACACAATGTAATTTCTCCATCTGCATTCAATGCGTAGGTAACTCCAATTTGCATTACAATCTAATTGTGGGGTGTTCAACTATAATGTTTTATCTTACTACAGTAGTAATCCAAACCACAGATCCAATCTTCTAGGCATATCCTTTCAGCTAGTATACTTATAGGAATTAGTATTCATAACAGAAATACGTTACAGCAAAGATAATCCATTCCAAACTAGCATAGAGACATTCTAGTAGTTCCTAAATTCAATAAGATGTATTCGTTCTTTCATCCTTAATATTATTCCTAGATTGAATTAGCAGATGCATTCTATCAAGTATTTCACCATATACCATTCGGCTAGAGAAAGGACATAAATAACATATTTGAAATAATGCGCTGAAAGACAAAGGGAACAACCATGTTCCGCCCAACCGTAGAACAGGGCAGCCAAACTACTTGCCCGATTCACTCCCTAGCCTGACCATGAATCCATGAGGGCGAACTTGGAAATAACTTCTCCTCAACAATGTCCTTCAAATCCAATAGATTTCTCTTTCCTCACACTCAATCAGTAGTGTTCATAACAACAAGTAAATCAATAGTCTTCTTCCCTAGCATACTTGGCAGCGTCCTGCCTCCTCACATATGCTATTTATCAATTTGCCTACGTCTTTTTCCCTCCCTTGTGAATTTTCACAGCTTGATTTTTAGGGGCTGCTAATGGCCAAATCACTGATTTTCCACTTGTAATAATTAGCCTAGAGGTAGTTCCAACATGTTCCCCACTCATGGAGTCATGGTCAACTAAATTTAACATGGTTGTTCCATTTGTCGTCCTTCAATCAATATAAAATATTTTGTTTTCATACAAGTGTCATAGTCAAATAGTTAGTTGGGTCAAATCAGGTCTCTCCCAACAGTCATTATAATTAATTACAATTATCAAATTCGAAATTGCCATAAATGGAAACAAAATTCCAAATTCGAATTTACTAAAAATGGAATAAATTTCCAACAAATTTAAATTTCAAAAATACTTTATTTTTTTGGGATGTCACAAGGATGAATTTTCTTCTCTCCAATTTCTTCTAGAACTTTTCTAAGCCATAATGCTTGTGTACCCGTTGAGGTGACTGCAACATACTCTCCTTCTGTGGATGAAAGTGAAACTATACTTTTCTTCTTTGAGCTCCAAGTAATCAACCCCGAACCAAAAGAGAAACAATTACCAGATGTAGACTTCTGGTCATCCAAACTAACTCCCCAATCATAATCACTAAATCTAACAAGTTTAAACCTTTTAGAAGTGTAGTAATGAATACTGAAATTTAGAGTTCCTCTCACATACCTCAAAATCCTCTTGGCTACCTTCATCTATATTTCAGATGGCTCTATCATGTATCTTGAAACAAGAGAAACTGAATATCATGTATCTTGAAACAAGAGAAACTGAATAAGAAATATCAGGTCTTGTGTGGGTTAGAAACATCAAACTTCCAACAACACTTTTGTATGTTGCCTCATCAACTATTTCAGCACCATCATCTCTACACAACACAATTCCATGAGCAGTTGGAGTGGAGGTTGGTTTACTATCTACCATATCAAATTTTTTCAACATATCTTTTGCATACTTTGTTTGACAAATGAAAATTTCATCCTCATTTTGATAAACCTCCATACCCAAAAAATATTGCATGAGACCCAAATCTTTCATCTCAAATTCATTCATCATAGAAATTTTGAATTCATCCTTCATCTTAGAACTACTACCCATATATAATAAGTCATCAACATATAGGCTTACAATAAGAATATCATTACCTTCTTGTTTGTAGTAAAGTGTAGGTTCACTTTTACTTCTATTAAAGCCACTCAAATA